>VDFB02174564.1:0-28819 GCA_007258455.2 Sequoia sempervirens
TATCCTCAATTTCACGTCTAAGGTTAGTATTTCCTGATTTCAGAAAAAAAAAGTGGCCACTTAAGCCCCTTTTTTGGGAACCATCTTGGTGCACTTACCCCTTAATTAAATAATTTTGAATTATTTAATCAAATTTGAAAATTTGTATCCTTGCACTTTGATTAAATATTTTTTATTATTTAATTAATTACTAATTTTCTTCTATTCCACCAAATTAAATAATTTTTAATTATTTAATTAGAATTTTCTCACCTCACAATTAAATATATTTTTTAATTATTTAATTAACTAATTTTCCTTAACTTGCACAAAGCATATTCCATTTTCAAAAATGGAATATTCATTTTTCAAAATATATTCCCTCCAAAATATCCTAAACTAATTTCCATGGAATAAGGGGATATGTTCAAGTAACTGAATGTTCATTCATTTTCATCATGATTCATCTCTTGATCTAATCTCATCCATTGATCTTCATCATTTGATCTCCGCCATTGATCAAACATCCTAGAAATATATAAAATAAGGCTTCATCTACATAAAAATATTTCGCAATTCTCATAAGGAATTTGTGTCCTTTTTTAGAGCATTCTTGAGCATTTGAGCATCATATTTGTGAATCAAGATCATATCAAGCTTTTACAACATGGGTTATGCACAATTTCAAAAATCCACATCCTAAATTTTCATAATTCCAGAATGGGATTATAGGTTTACAATTTTTTTGTATCTTTTTAATTGAATTGTTAATTTGGTTTGTCATATTTCAAGAATTGCATTCTAATTTCATTGAGTATGGGTATAACTAATTTTTTTTTATGATTTTTTAGTGTTTGTTAACTCTAATTGCTTTAATTGTACTTTCTAACCATTACCCATTATTCCCCTATGATAATTGTAGTATCTTTATTGAAAGATATGGAATCTAATATTTTTGTTACAAGCATTATAATCCAATTTTTAATTTTCTTCATAAATTTTCTTATTTCAACAACCCATTGTTCCCATGTTCTTTTAATTATGGGTGATCCCACAATAATGGTTTACAATTTTTGGCCAAACTGGACACTAAAATAATTTTTTCTAACTAAATCTTTGCTTTTGGGCACTTATAGTAGCTAAACTATGAGGAGTTTGAAGATGATGCAAACTAGTGATGTGTGACATTTTGTCTATATATTCTAAATTTATTTTTATCAAAATTTTTGGAATCAGGTTGTACTTTTTTTCCATATCCTTCGAAAACTAGTTTTTTTCAATAAACAACATTTTTAAGGAGTGACACTCATTATATAATGCATAATTTTTTTTCCATGAAGGATAAAATTCTAATTTTTTCGAACTTAGATTTGTAACTACGATATCTAGTGCTTCCAATTGGTTCAAGATAGTTTTTTATTGAATTTTTTTCCTTAATCAAGTTTCAAAGTCAAACCAATTACAATTCAGACATAGGTGGACCATATAACGTGTAACTTTTTTTGTATTTATTGAAAATATTTTTTTTGTTGGATCAAGGATTTCAATATTTGGTGCACTCATATTTTTTAAAATTCTTTTTGATAATCTTCTATTTTTCCACATTTGCAGAACATGGAGCTTGATTTTTAGTGAAAACCCCATGTTTAATAAAACTAAAAAAACAAATACATAATAAAACCAAAACATATTAAAATTCTATTTGTTGGATAGCTCATTCCAAGGACTACCATCATCCAGTTGGGTTTGTGAAGTATCCTCCATTTTCATCAACTCGAGCTTTGAAGTGCAAAATTTTGGACTTTTTTGGTGCCTGAGGGGGAAAGGGGGAAAAGGGGGATTTGAGAAAACCTATTCACTCGAACCCCCAAAAGACATTCGCTCGAATATGGGTTAAATCAAACCCTAGTTAGATTGAACCTATTCAAAATAATATTAAAAATGAATGGCGGGTTGGTTCGAGCGGACTCTTAGCTGACATCTGCTTGAACCCCTGCCAATGAATCCATTTTATTTAAAAAAATTTCCCATGTTTGCAATAGTTTTATTTTATAATATATAATACTGATAATATACTTTTTAATCTCTATAATATAAAATATATCTATATAATAGTTATTAATAATATATAAATGGTGCAAGAGCACCTTGGTCATCAAATGCTTTTCAAATTTGTAAAAAAGATGAATGTTCAAAATTGCATTGCAAGGGGTCATGAGTTCATGAGTCAATCAAAAAATGTCATGGAAAAATGATGTGAAGTATATGAGGTCCTATTTGAATGTATTTAGAATCATGAATAAGTCTTAGGTAGTCACATAGTTGGATTTTCAAAATATTGCTAAAAGGTGGGAAAGTTGTCATAATGTAATTATGTAAACAAAAGTGCACAAATTAGGAAGATTAAGAGGCATGCGGTAGTTTGAATCGAATGGGGAGTTAGAAAGCAATTTACTAAGAGGGGAAAGATATAAAAAGCCTTGAAGGGCATGGAAAGGATCATTTTTGTATTCTTGTAACCAAAACTTGAAATAAAGCCCTTATTTTTTGAACTTGTAGCATTCTTTTCATTATTTCTATCTCTATATTGATGGTTTAGGAACATCAACAGATAATTCTTGTGTGATCTCATTTAGAAGGAGTTAGATTTCATTCTAAATAGTTGGAGGGTTAATTTTTTTAAAAATAAAGGAACTAGAAGCAATTTCATGTGTCCAGGGTAGTAAACTATTCACAGAGGTTTTGAGAGTCCTCTAAGGAACAAAACATCCATCCCCTCGATGTAGGAATAATGGGTTGATTGGATGGGTTGAATTAGGTGTTATTTTATGTGTATTGAGTTTTTGTGTGTTGGCAGGACAGTGGAAGGAAAAGGTGCAAAACATGATGACTATTTCAAGACAAAACCTGAGTTTTTCCCTTGAAATTGAAGTGTGCAAACAGGGTATTGAAGGATCTACACGTGCATGACCTTGGAGATAGTTTCAAATGCTTGGGAAGACACATTGAAGCATATTTCAATGATTGGCTAGAGTGATTGAGGTTTGAGAGGCTGATATTCATGAAACCCTCATTGTTTTTGTGCTTTTTCACTCTATAAACAAGGGTTTAATGGATTAGAACATTTTTAAGGTTTCCAGTCCTTAAAAGTGGTGAAATCTCGAGTTTTAATACATTCCTAAAGACTGTTTGTGGTTGTTTTGTAAGTTGGAGTTGAATAGAGGGTGGATGCTTTGCAAAAAAGGCCTAATTTAGTAGCCTTTTGAACACATAGTTTGGATATTTGATGGTTTCTTTAAATAAGATCATTGGAAGTTTATGTTTTGTTGATGTGGACAGTAAAGGGTCTCTAGATGTGTCTTTGGATCTTGGAGTTTGAATCTGGTTTGAGTGATTTACCTGATTTAGGGTATGGAGTTCTAAGTGACATGTAATGCTTTGATCCCATTAAAAGAGGAAATTTGATAAAACAATGTAAGGAATGGTTGTATATGTTTGAATATTGTCTTGTTTGGATGTTACAAATTTTGTTTCTATGTTTGGACAAGGTGTGGAAGGAATATTTTTTGTTTTAGATGTCTTGAGCAAAGATAATGCAAGGTGAAAGGTGGTGTTTGATTGTTAAGAGTAAGGTAACTATTAAAACAATGACATAGTAGTAGGATGTTGGTTTGATTTCATTAAAGATATGATGCATACAGTGCTTGGATGGTCTAGTAATGGACTAATAACAGTGATGCATGGTTTAGTTTTCTTGTTTCCTTGGAGGATGAGTATATTGGTGATTGCTTGGTGTACTAATGATGTAATTTGCTGAGTTTGAGAACTTGATGAATTTTGTAAAGATGGTGAATGAATTTTGATTTTGATGTAAAGTTATGTGAATCAAAGAGGTTCATTTAATTTGATCTTCTCCTAATTGAATTGTGTTTTGATTTACCCTGATGAATGAAGGTTGTTGGTATGATACTCCGCATCAATAAATCATATATATTATTAATAACTATAAATAGTATAGTATATACTTATATATTTTAAATAATTAAAATAAAATATCAATATACTTTGGAATTAAATACATTAAAAAATATATTGTGTATATAAATATAGAATTATAAATAAACAAAATTTAAAATAAAAATAATAATATATTATAATTTATAAAAAGAAAATATTTAGTTTAAATATTAAATGCTTAGTTTAAAATTAATATTTTTCAAATATTATTTTCCCTCATCAATAATGAGGTAGTCCTTGTTCGTCGTATAATTAAAATATGCAATTGATTGAGAAAGGTCATCAACAAACAAGAGTTTGACATAGGAATCATAAATATCATTTTACCTTGTTGTTCAAAAGGAATTTATAGGATTTTATGACTCTATTACCCATGATTTAAAGCACTAATATGAGCAATTAGGCTTGTCCCATATCTAGGTTAGTTTAAATAAAAATCTCAAATGTATATCTAAGTTATTTTAATTATTTGGTGTTCTCATGGATGGGAGTTTAAAGTTTACAGGAAATTTAGCCAATTTATATATCATTTTTACAAATCGTTGTCTGAATGTATGAGAACTTATTTTCTATTCCAACATCCTAAGTGAATTTTTTGTTATTTCTAGATATTGTTAAAAGGTAAATCTATTTAGGTTTTGTACAACCTAAAGTGCAAAAGGATGTTGAGATCCTTGCTCGTTGGCAAGCTTACTAGAATTCTAGGGCACTAGATATGGAAATTCTTTAGAGAATCATAGGCATCAATTGGAACAACCAACAAAATTTGTGGCTAATTGTTTTCATTAAAAGTGTTTTCTCCATTGTAATTTTTAAACTTGTGTTTCTATGATATTTTTTATATTTTTAATGTTGTTAACCTTCATTGGTATGCTATCATATGGATTCTATATTGTTATGTTTCCATTTATTATAAAATTGATTCCAATTGTAGGTTTCTACATTTGATATATGGTTTTGAATATTGAATTCCTGAAAAAAGGTAAAAACAATTTAGATAAAAGTAGGAAGACAACACAAAATGGGTATAAATGAAGTTGTAATAATGGAGGTAACTTGGAACTTGGTACTTGAACAAAAATTTAAAAAGGTGATGTAATGACTTAGTATGAAACTTAAGTTTTGATTTTATTAACAAACATAAAGCGCCATATGAATATGATGTTGTAAATGTGGTATTATGATAGGGACACGAGTAATTCTAAGAGACATGGTGCTAGTAGTGAGTGACTCTAAGTGATGAGTGATTTGAAGAGTGGCTAAATGATAAGTCCTAGATGATCTACAATGACCTAGGTGTTGTGTCATTTTATGTATGACCTAGACACACAATTTGAATAGTTGAAATAAGAGTTTATACATAGGGGACATAGAGATCTAAGATTTAATTTTGAAGATAAGAGAAATTCATAGTGTGCAATTAATCTAAGTCATTTCTATGCCCACACATTCAACTCAAGAATTTAAGTTTTGATAATCTCATAACTATGAAATGTTTAAGTGTTAAGTTTATTTTTTATTGTTAATAAGAAATTAAGATTAATAAGAAGGTCAAATCAATCAACAATAAATAACTAGACTAATACCTAAAACATCCACATAAAATAATATTAATTAAAAGATGAAAATACAAGATATATATTTTTATCTTTACAATCTCCATTTCTACAAATCTTTAAATAAACTCAAAATAAATTCTTAATATCAAATTTTACTCATTTATACTTTCTAATATTAAATAAAATTGTTTTAAAAGAAAAGTATTAAAGTATCCATTAATGAGAACAGTTTTAGGCCAAGCGAAACTTAAATAGAAGCAAATACACTCAGTAAACTACACCAAATTTGTATTCACCCTTTCAGCCGTTGGATTTAAAGTTTCATAAATTTTTCAGATCCTGGGAGTATAAAGACTGACTTTTATTCGCAGGTGTTCAAATTGCAGTTTATTCTGCTTAGACTTTATCCCATCAAATTATTGTCCTCACTGAAAATTGCGTGGAATACGGTAAGTTTAACTTTGAAACGCAATAATGTCGAAATTCGAGTGAACAGCTGGTCAAGGAATACGGAAAGTTAAACTTTGAAAAGAAGAAAAATTAAAGCTCTAGTTTTCACATGCGGTGCACTTAGATCGTCAAATGATAAGACACAAGTGGTTGCAGAAGAATTGAAAGTAAAGAAGAGGAAGATTCAGAGCAACCTTCGGTTCCGCGCACATTTTATTCTCTTTATATCATTGCATTTCCAAGTGGCCGACATATTCTCGTGGATCTTGCTTTTCAAACTAGTCGACAAGATTCTTATTTTTTTAGGGGGGTTAATTGGAGATTTTAGGAGATGGATGGTTAAGATCAATGAATGGATTAGTGATGGAGACGATGGTGTTGATGAAAGGATTGGTTGTAGCAAGTTCATGAGGAATGATGGGAGGCATCTGGTATGATTTTGGGAGAATTTTCTTTAGTTCTCGTGGAGCACTAATCAATGCTTTTGTCATGAGATATATAATCAAGATTCTAAAATTCTAGATTTTCTTTTATTTGTATGGGTTCTAAAATTCTTTGTTCATGAAAGTCAAATTTATGTCTTGACAATGTATTTTTTGACAAATCTAATTGCCAATAGAATACTACTTGTTCTAGAAACAAGACATGAATCTGTTTTTACATGAGTGAGGAGTGGTAAATGTTGTAGCTTCCTCAGTGATGAAAAGCTAGACCAAATAAACGTAGAGGAACCAAAATTACAGGATTATGGTTCATGGATGGTTAAGATCAATGAATGGATTAGTGATGGAGATGATGGTGTTGATGAAAGGATTGGTTGTAGCAAGCTCATGAGAGGAATGATGGGAGGCATCAAGTTTGAATTTAGGAGATTTACTTTTAATCTTAATGGAGCATGATCAATGCTTTGTCATGTGATATATAATCAAGATCATGAAATATATAACCAAGACTCTAAAATTTTAGATTTGCTTTTATTTGTATGGGTTTTGAAGTTCCTTTTTAGGAAAGCCTAACTTTTTGTCTCAACAATGCATTTTTTTGACAAATCTAATTGTCAATTGAATACTTGTTGTTTTGGAAACAAGACATGAATCCATTTTTACTTGAGTGAGGAGTGGTAAATGTTGTAGCTTCCTCGGTGATGAAAAGCTAGATCAAATAAAAGTAGAGGAACCAAAATTATAGGATTATGGTTCATTGATGGGCTCAATGTGGATAGTTGGACCTTAGCATGGTAAAGGGTCATGAAAAATATTTATTGGGATGCTTGGATCTTGATTTGGTGAGGACATGTGTGGGCCTACTTTGGAGCAATCTCTTGACATAGTTAGATTTGTTTGGATGATATTAGGGAGGAGTAATTTTTAATGTTATTAGGAATTAGTGCATGGGGGGACTCTTTGAGTTGTATACATGGATGTGAGGGATTTTTGATGTTTATAAATGGTGCATATTGAATTTATTTGAGGACTTGAAGGATCTAGGATTAATGACTATATGGTCATTGAGGCTTTTTGAAGAAATCAGATTAGCAATGTAATGGGATAGCATGACTTTGTTCATGCTTTGTGAAATGTGATTTTTCATGAATATTACATGGAGGATATCCATAACTTAGAGGATGTTGTTTAATTGGGTTTTGGAATGGGATGGGTTAGATTGTGAAGTTTTTGAGGATGAAGTATTTGTATAGAAAGTGGACGTTACAAGACATTTTCATGAGACGAAGAGTTGGAATATATAGTAATAATTTAACATTGTTGGATTAGAGATGAGTTTCCCTTGTCAAAGGTATGGAAATGATGACCAATGGATACACATTTAGGATTAGTTTGGAATATGAATTGGTAACGAAACCTTGGGTTAGAGATGTGTTTCCCTAGTCAAAGATAACATACAAATTATTAAAAAATATGCATTTAGATTCAATGAAATATCTTGTGCTAGCTAGCCCTTGTTCATGATGATTGATGGGTGAGCAATTGGAGTTTATGACAATATTTCCCAATGCAATGTCATTTAAGGATTCATGAGGGAATGTATTGATGTGTGAATGATTAGAGCTTACGACAGGCTTGCTTAAGGTAATTTCATCTAAGGATTAATGAGGGAACTCATCTTGGTCCAAACAAAGTTCATTATTGCATAGGTATCATGTTCTTCTTGATCAATGAAGATAACATCATGACCAAATTGATCAAAGGACTTGTCAAAATAAAATGGAGTCATAATTTTAGATTTGGATTTGAGATGAGATTTTTTAATGGTTGGATTATATTGGGATTGCATTGAATAAAATGTGGATAGTTTTTTTTTTAAATACAATTGTATAAAGAATTAATGATCAAGACCTTGTGATGATTTGACTTAATTTGATTAATATTATACACTTAGCATAGGCTAAGTTCCTAAGTAATTTTGATTTGGATTATGATTTAATGAAAAGTTTTCACCTTCATTGGTATGATTGTATTAATGGATGATTTATTTGGGATTAGATTTATATTATGATGACTGGATGTGATTTGTTTGAGATATCTTGGGATTTTAGATTTTGCTTGATCCATATTTGATTACCTAGGGTGTTGGATTAATATGACGATTTGATTATGGATGAGAATTGAACATGAATAAGAAAATGTGGTTAGGATTAGGATGGAGGTTTAATATTATTCTTTGGATTATTAATTAGGATGAGTGGGTTTAGTTTTTATTCAAGAGGATTGGAATTTTGATTAGGAGGATTTTAGATTAGTTTGATTTTGATTTTGATGGCGATATTTGGTTTGATGAATTAGAATGGATTGGATTAGGATTAGGATTAGTGGATGAGAGTTGATTGAGATGTCCTATAATTTTAGATTTTTCTTGATTTGGACATGTTTTGGAAGGATTAAAATTTTATTTATTTTGGAGAAGGATGCATTTTATTAGGATTTTGATACTTTAGTGATAGAAGAGATTAAGATTAGGATATTATGGTTAAGATGAGGAAGTTGAAGTATTTTGATTCAAAGGTTGAATAATGAAATAGAATTTGGATTTGAAGATGTAAATGATGGATTTTTTAGGATGATTAGTTGAAATATATGAAAAATCAATTTTTTATTAATGTGACAGGCTACCTTGATTGTAAAAGGAATTTTTATTGTCTTTCCAAAGTTTATTTCTTACTTGAGATAGTTGATTTTACAAATGTTTAACATTTGGACTTAATTTTTGTTCACTAGTTTTTTGCAAAAGGAAAATACCAAGCACATTAACATCCTAGTTTATTTAGGTGGGATTGTCAAGTCTTATGGGCTCACCAATATACTATATACCAATTTATAGATAGCTAGGAAATAGAAAGATCATGGAATCATCTCTATAATCCTTTCCATGGTTGGTTAGGCCTTCCCTACATAATAACATATTTATCTTTACAACTCAAAAGTATGATGTGAGTAACTTCCTAGGGCTAATTGCTTAATACTACACCAAAAAAAGGGATAAACAAATGGTTCTAGATCTAGATTTATTAGCTTAATTAGTGGATATCCAAGTACAAGGTACATGAGGCCTAAATCTATGAAATCATGGTTATATCTAATATTTTGGGTTGAGAGGGTAAGGCACTATCAACCTTCTTTTTGTAAGGCATAAATTTCTTGTGAGATTTCCAAAAATAAAAAATTCCTCAATTAGATATCTTTTTCCCTCTCCCAAATTTATATACCTCTTCAGAACATGATACTTAAGGTAATCCCCTATGGTGATGAAATCATTGTATAGAATTGCTAAATTGAAAGAATTCAAAGGGTTTTTATTCTCAAGATTGCATTACAATGTAAGTGAAGAGCATACACAACTATGATTCTTAGGGTAACTTAACAAAAGATAAAGTTAGAAAATGTTTCTAATCTCCACAATCCTTGTCTAGTGCAAGAGGAGAAAATACACAACTATGATTCTTAGGCTAATCTAACAAAAGAGAACTTGTTATAAATTGTTTCTAATCTCCACAATCATCTTATAGTGTAAGGAGAGAGCATACACACCTAGAAGTGCTCACAAGAATGAGTTTATGGATGTTTATTCCTATTAAATCATAAAATGTGTACAAATAATCTAGTGCTCAGAAGAGGACCTTCAATAAATTTTCTATAAAAGATTGTTTTGATGAAAAATGGGTCCTTGGTCCAACACATAGAAGACTAGGATCAATTCCTTTTCCAAAAGAATATTAGAATGCAAATCAAGGTATTTAGATTGACTTTCAACCAAGAAGGTGAGCCAATCAAACCTTGAAATGTATTCTTTAAACCCTAGGAAATGAATTGGAATTGAAATGATTTTATTACCCTAATTAAACTACATGCCCTAATCTAGAAATGCAAGATTTAAGAGAAAAAGGAAACTATAACAGATATTCCTACACCAAATCTGAGTTGAAGAGGACACTATGCACCTGCGATATAAATTTTAGTTGAATTTATCGAGATGTTGGTGTCAGGGGTGCCATTGTCTTGCTATACTTTTTCAGATCTATTTTTGTAGTCCTTTGATGTTAGGTATGTCCTTCCATTTACCATCTTCAACCTTGTTAGATCATTGTGAGATATTTTTGAAATTGAGTTTATGTGATTTGTCAAGGCTTTGGGGTTTCAATGCAACAATGAATAAAATTTCTTCAAGCTTCCTTTGATCCTCTTCTACAGGTGAAATATGCACATTCACAAAGAGAGAAAATATTTTTCCATATTAGGGGCTAACCTCAGTCGAACCCCATGTAGGTGTTTTCACTTCCGTAATGACAATGTCAATGATAAAATGATATTGGATAGGAAGGAATGATGAAATCACAAAGTGCTACAACTCACCACCCTTTAATGGCTTCCTTGAAGGACTAAAGCCATACACATCACCTCAAGGATCTTGGATCTTGCTTTTTTGATCTTCCTTGAATTTCTTGAATTCTTTCGAGACCTGCAACAAAGGCTAGCCTTCACAAAATAGTGATAACATGAACTCACATATGCTTTGACATGATGTTGGATCTTGACTTGCTATAATAAATCCTTTAATGTTTTCTCTTGACTTGCTCTTGATAATTACTATATCATAAATTCTCCTTAATGCTTTCCAGATGATTTGAAATGATGCAATAACTAGGTATTTATATGCTATTATTCTAATTTCCTAAAAAAAAAATTTCAATGGCCAACTTTAGACATTCAAATTTTCAAATAATATAAAGCCGGCATTGACATATTTGAATTTGGAGAGAAAATAGGAGGATATAGTAACCTAAGGCATGACTAGCCTAGCCCTATTTTATAAATTTTAAAGTGTCAAGTAAAAAGTATTAAATGAGAACATTTATTTTATGCTTGCAAATTGGCAGAAACTATTTTAAATTGGGCCACAAGATGCATAATTTAGGAAATTAGGAGCTTCAATAGGTCCAATAAATTAAGGGGGAATAACATAGAGTGAAATTATCAAGGATGACAATTTACAAAGCTACATTTAGCCCCCTCTTTAGTGATATTTGCCTCCTTGAGTTGGATTATTATCAAGTGTTTGCAAAATACTTCCTATCATATTCTAGTCATTTAGAATGTCTTGGGATGCATTAAAATGACATATGGCTCACATAATCCTTAATCAAGTTATTTATAAGGTCTTAAATATAATTATAGTATGATAAGCTAGCCTCATTGTGATTAAGGTACTAATATTACCTAATAATCCTTATACATATGAGTCTACAATGAATAATAGTTCATCCTCATATTATAAAAAATATTCTTACTGAAGGATTTTGGAGGCTTACATTTTTAAAGAGCTTATCACTATTAACTTGTTACAAAATAATGCCTATAATATTCTTCTTTTGAATAAGTTATTTCATTACATTTATGTTACAACTCTTACATATAGAGACACCTCCTCCTTTCAACACTAGACTCTAACGACTAACTTCCCTCATGTTAAAAAGTAAACATAACTAGCAATTGCACCTTAGTGTGCAATGGGTAGGTCGAAGAAGTGTGGAAAGTCAATTAAGATAAATTTTGATCTATTTTTGTACTATATAGAATTATAATAATTATTAATTATAAATTTTAATCATTTTATGTAATTAATAGTTTAATTTAAAAATATAATATATAATAATAAGTATAATTAAATTATTTATAATTTATTTTTTATTATTAAAATATAATCCATATTTCATACAATAAACTTATAAATCAAAAAATATATATATTTATATATTATACGACAAATTCACCGCCAACAATTCAAGCCATGACAATTTACCATGCAAAAAATTAATTGCATGATTTTTTGACTGTTAATTTTCCATAGCGGTGAATTACTGGTGGCCGTAAATTTTCCCATGGTGAATTGTTGAGGGTGAATTTTCTGTCAGTGAATTGTTGGTGATGAATTTTCCTAGAGCCATATATATATATCACATTTTACCTTAAACAAATTATAAATCAAATATTATATTGACTAAAATATAAGTTAAATTTTAAATCAAAATATAATCAAATTTTTTAGTTGGTGTGATTTGTCGGTGCGATTTGTTTGTTTGGCCTCGTTTCCTGTCAGAGCGTTTTGTCCAACATGTGCAACGAGGGATGTTTATGATATAACGTTACATAAATAGGTGTGTTTTGTCTACACTTTAGCTTTCTCCTACTAGTAGTATTTCATATAACATATTTATATTATATGCAATCTTATTTTTAAAAAACAATCACTTGGACTTTTTCATATAGTGCGGATCATTCAAGACAAAAGCTCAAGGTTTGGAAAGAATCGCGATCAATTGAAATATTATGAAAAAATAATATTTAATACTAAAGTCTTATTCTCATTAATATTTGGGTAGAGTTTTCGTAAATGCCATCAATTCATTTATCTTCAACCACAAAAATATGACAAAATTTAGATGAAAGGACGTGAAAACAAGCGTTGGAGTTTGAGACATCAAATTCTTCTCTCCCCAGAAATGATAAAAACTGTGAACAAAAACAAAACAAAATATTACAAAACCCTACCAAAACAATTTTTTTTGAAAAAATGAGACAAACCAAAAGCAAAAATGGTACCAAAATCTGTTGTTACACTTTTCTAAGTGAAATAACATTCCCTTTTGTGGCAGCCATTCGTGTTGCAGACGGATTGCGGCAGGAAAGCAGCAAAAAAAACGGTGGAAAACAATCGAAAAAATAGCGAAAAATAATAAACGATTGAGATTTGTTTAATAGTCGACAAAATTAAATCAACCATTGATTGGTAATTTTAACTTTGTCTTCTTCAAATAAGATATGCCTTCAACATAAATTAAGACTATAATTTGAACGATAATCTTGCTAGTATACTAGAGACTTTAATTGGTTGCTAGATAAGATTTTGACATCTCTACATTACTTAAGTAGAACTAAAAACTCTCTAGTACTTCATATTTGCAAGTCATCCATAGACACATACATTAAAATCCACCGAAAAATTAGTAGTATAAAGGGCGAGTATAACAGAAACTCAAAACTAATTTAAAATCCGAGAATGCTCTTACACTTAGTGCGAAGTACGATGAAGGCTATTTGTTTTCATTAATGGTCTTCCAAATCTGGGTTTTAAAAGAAATCCGCAAGCGAAAATACTTCGTAGGGACCAAAGTGCGGGCTTCGTAAGCCATTGCAAACTATGAATGAAAAATAGACTGAGAAACAAGAAGGAAAGAGCGGGCTTAATAAGGCATTGCAAACTATGAATGAAAAATAAACTGAGAAACAAGAAGGAAAGAAGCAAAAACACAGAAGATTTGTAGCGCTAAGATTACAGGCTCAGGTACCTGATTTTGTGTTTTTTGTGTTTTTGATGCAATGGTAATTGAGGTACATTTGAATGTGAATCATTTTTACAACAAAAATTATGGGATATATTTAAGCTTAATCCATGTTCACAAACTTGTGTGTCCCAGGTTAAAGTCCCCCACCCTAATAAGGCAACCCACAACTTGAGCGTGATCCCTGTTAAAGGCAGCCTCTATGAAGCTTATAAATCATCAACTCGAACAATATTTCTCTTCAATTCATCATGGTATTTATATTTCAGACTTAAAAACGTCATGCATTTGAACAGGGCCAAAATCTTTTAGCCAACATGAAGCAATTATTCATGTCCATTTTATAATGGCAGTGTGATTTCGTGCATTTACACAAAGTCGTGGGAAAGATATTTCTAATCATTTCCTATTCACCTTTCATAGCGAACAGGGTCACCCTGTACATTGTAAATTATTCATATTACTCTTTACAAACACTCCATATCCAGAATTTCAGAAATGCTACTACTTCTAGAAAAAGTATCAATAATCCATACTAAGGATAAGATTGGATTAAAAAGCATAGAATTTCCACATACATTTGGCTATAAAATGTTTCCAAAATATGGGTGTAGCTTACCTTCAAGCCAAAGTACAGAGACAATAAAATTCTAGCCAAAACGCTCGAGCCTATTATTAGAGTCTGCAAATTTGGTGGCTTGTATATGTCAACAAATAATATATTTGTAGGATCAATAAATCTTGCTTGACACCACAATTTTCTTTTACCACTTGTGTGTGATAGAGGATTACATTTGTACAGGTTAAAATTGATGCAATGATTGCAGGATATTCACCATTTCGATATGTTGAAAAGGCTTTAGAAACTTCAGTAAACACAATTGAGCCAAAATCCACAACCTTTAACAGCATCCTCCCTGCCTGTACCAAAATGGTAGCTTTAGAACAGGGTATGGAGATTTGTCAAAACATAATAGAAGGGAGATTTTTGCTAGATATAATAGTTGAAACTGCATTAACATCAAAATTTGTTAAGGAAAACTGTTTTGTTAAGCATGTATACAAAATTTGATAGTAGAGACAAGGCACATGAACTTCTTTCAACTATGCCACCTAGCCACCAACTCTCATTATGAAGACACGTCCACAGTTTGAAAACAAACCTCTGACAAAGGAAATAACTCCTTGCAGCCATTAGTGTCCAAGCAGCATAAAGAAGCACAAGTTTCAAAACCTCCCGATGCGTATTCTTCTGCATGATTTTCTAAACATTTAATACAAAAGAGGTGCTCATTTGCACACTGTTTAATAAATGTTTATGGTTTTAATAGTAATTAAATTAATTTTAGGGCATGGCACGATAGAAATTAATTTTGACACTCCTAGATGAAGAGGTGATCAAAAGGTTACCAAAACCAACATTTTGAAGCATGCCCAAAGTATACCAGTGACCCCAACCTATATGATTTTCATGAACTACGTGTTTCAAGTATATAGTTATTGCTTGTAATTTCAAGCATTGTGAACCAAAGTGACTACCGGATCAAACTTATTCCACCTAGCTTCACATCTAGATGTCATAGTTTTCCTAAACAAGCAATCAAATGCTATGCCATGAAGTTTCACAATGTAAGCACTGAGCAAATCAGTATTTGCAGTAGACACACATGTATCTTCCCCTGTACATTAATCTATTCAAATCATACTCTTACAACCTAAATTATGTGCAAATGTGATGATTACCTGAAGCTTGAACTTGTGGCATATTTCAGACTTGGCATTAGGGTCCAAACCAAGCTCAGGTGTAACTACTCCACCAAAATTGAACTTACGATCAAATTCTTGCCTTGCACTATTGTTAGAACCAAGTGTCCATGAATGATTGAACTTGCCATCATATTCTGCACTTAGCATTAGAGTCAGCTACTATCCTCAATGTAGTTGTCTATCACTCTGATGGGATTTTCTTCCATGTCAATGCTCTCCTTAATATTCCAAGCCATGGACACCAATCTGGATCACTCCGTAAACCCTAGCATTGCTCATTATACTGCTTGATATCAAGGGTTCATACAGCACGAAGACAACTTTTGTCATTGGCATTGTTGACACCACGACACAATTTGTGCAGAATCTTGAGGTAAATCACCGTCCATAAGCAGAGAAGTATCATTATTATTATTTTAACATTTTGTCTACCACTATTACTGAGCAAAAATTTCTTCACTGTTAAATGGATTTTGTGTTAAATCTATTTTTAAATACTTATTATATTTTGATTATTTTAGGTACATCTATCTTTTTTTCTATGCCTTTTTTCCTAGGACTTGGGGTTACAACCGTATTCAAATCACATCCCCTATTTCCTTCATCCCCCAAAAAGATGACTTTGTGGAACATAGGAAGGTTTGATGGTATTTAAGATGAATTCTATTGCAGGTTTCTTTTAATGGATCAAACCATGATGAACTGGACTTTAAGTTTGTTTTGAGTTTGTGGAGAGAGCAGAGGATTTACCTCTGGTATGATCCCACCAAAGACTTTCAGTTCTATGGTGTACTATGGACTACTCAACACATTTTGTATGTTTCCCTTTTTTATCATTAATGAAAGGAATTTATTAATGTTTATATGTTGTTATTTTATAGTTTTGATATGACTGAATCTGAATCACATAAAACTGCAGATTCATGGTGGACAATGTGCCAACTAGAGTATTCAACAACCACAATTTCAGTGTTCAGTCAATGGAAGAATCTTCAGAAGAAGATATTGCAAGAATAAAACTGCAGATTGTTGGTAGACAACATGCCATCCAGAGTGTTCAGCAACCACAATTCTAATATTAATATGCAAATCTCATCTACACCTTTTTAGAAGTCTGTATGTATTATAAAGCAAAAAAAATGTAATCGAATGTGCACACCTCAACAATAGGAGTCTAATGTACATGACTCTCAACCCCATGTTTTTGAAATTAATTCTTTTCTGAGTTAAAAAGTTTGGAACATATTTTATGCAAATAACTATTCTAAACATGTGTTTCATTTTGACTCAAACTAATATAAAAAACAATTGGCGTAACCATTGCACCTCCTTTCGGTACAAGTGCTAGTTATGGTATGTCAGCAGTGGACGGCTGAAATTGGTAGTGTCGGCTGCAGTGAGAAAAACGTGCAGTATAATTACGCCGAAGGCGTCCCCACGCTTAGCTTTTGGGAGCCCTTTTCATGTCCCACGGTATGGATTCGTCGAGAGGCACTGGACTACGATGAAATGCATCCCAATGGTTCATCATTTTTCCTGGCTGTTTTCTCCGCTCCTTCAAACTCTGACTCGCTGGTATTGACCTTTCGCTTCTCCACTTGTGGTGAGATGGTTGAGCATTTAGTTAGGGTTTATTAAATATCTGCCATGACACCATCAAAGCATTTGAATTCTGTGTTTCTAGCACTTGTTGGAAGGGATTTTACTATGCAAGTTTCTAGTGCTTGTTGAAAGGGAAGTCGACATGAGGGAAGCGCCCTCGCAAGCAGCTAGCAACCAAGGTAGCGAGAAAGAGTGCCCTTGATCCATAAATACCAGAGCTCAGTCGTGTCGGCATTGCAAGAGGTAGTAGAGGCGTACCTGGTGGGGCTCTTTGAGGACACAAACTTTTGTGCCATCTACGCCAAGAGAGTTACCATCATGCCTAAGGATATACAGCTCGCTCGCTGCGTTAGGGAACTCTGCCCATTTTTTCTTATTGGCATCGTTGAGAGCACGACACAAGTTGTGCATAATCTTGAGGTAAGTCACTTGCATAATTAGAAAGCATATGTGGAAATAGGGTATGAACATCGTTGAGAGTTTTGGAACAGGGTATGAACATTGATCAAAGCATATTAGAAAGCAAATTTTTGTTAGATGTTGTAGTTGCAAATGCCCTGGTAGAAGCGTATGAAAATATTAAGGCTCTCAAGGAGCTCAAGTTGTGTAAAATACCGCCACGCCCTTCTGCTTTCTCACTCTCTATGGAGATTTTGTACCTCAGATTGCTCACATGCCTTTCAGTTTGTCACTTCTCTGTCTTGTAAGTGTTATTTATTTACCTTATTTATGTAAATAGACCAGTTTTGGGTTTCTGTTTGAAGTTTCCAAAAGTTTTTCCTCTTGTTTTTAGTAGTTATCAGGAATATTAGTTTATTACATTCCACCTATATTGTAGAAAAATCTACAAAAAGAAATGGATTGATTTTCCAATATTCCAACCATTGAAGTCATGTATGAAACCACTATGTAAGAGAACATGGATCTTGTAATATTTATATAGGTTGAAACCTCCGACTAGTCCCTGTTTTAATACTCCAAATCTTACTTCAGAAGGAAAACACATATTTAGGATGTGTTGGAATAGCTTCCAGGGACTAGTTTTAGTTTCTGTCTAAATCATTTGCGGAAGTTTTTCCTCCTATTTTTGGTAGTTATCAGAAATATTATTTTCAAAAAATCCACCTATAAAGTTGTAATATTTGAAAAGAGAAGCATATTGATTCTCCAACGGTCCAGCCTTTGAAGAAGTCATGTATGAAACCAATGTAAGAAAATGTGGATATGTAACATTCATGCAGGTACTCCAGACTACCAGATGAAAACATTAATTCATGGTCACAAATACCACAAAGACTCTAATATGTCTCATCTTGTGATACTTTTCTGGGTGTAGATTGACAACTAAATAAATAAAAAAGCCTTGGTGTGCAGTTTAATAGTTTAGAAGACACTACCAAAGTTTTAACCATATTCAAAGCCCTCTGAGATAGTCAAAACTTCTAGGAATACTAAACCAGATACACTTTCTATGCAGCCAGAAAAAAGGCCACTTAAAAACCCACCAAAAGCTTTTTGGTGTTACATGTGAAGGCCAGGAATGATGCTGGAAGTTCCCAGATGGAGAGCATGTGTGATGCTATAAGGATGCATTGCAGGTACTTTTTCTCACCAATTTGCTCATTTTCCAGAAAATTAGATTCTACTGTGTACGATTTGGGTTTTGTAACCTTGTTTATATCTGGTGCAATTTTGCTCTTCTTGACTGGGCTCACTGTGGCAGGAACTGTGGTGGGAATAGTGCTTTTGACACCTCTTTTGATTTTGTTCAATCCCATAAATTGATACATGTGGGAACAGTGCTCTTTGTGGCAGCTGCAGGTCTGTTTTCTGCAGGGAGGTTTGGTCTTGCAGTGTTTTTTGTTCTTTCATGGTTGTATAATTATCTGAAGGGAAGGCACCTCCTGGTTCTGATCAAATAGACTATGCACGAATGAGGATTGTTGATACTGCAAGCCATGTGAAGGACTATGCTAGGGAATATGGTGGGTATTTGCAGGGCAAAGTACAGGATGCTGGTTAATAAGTGAGATGTTTGTTGCATTACAAATAGTCCTTGTGACATGGTCTCTGAGGGAGAATTTGAATCTTTATGTGTGTTATGATCCAACTGTCGTATCTGTTACTGGAGGTGGAAGGGTGTTTTGTTGGTGTTAACTCTGTTTTGAAATATTTATCTTCATTTATGATGTTATGTTAATCTTAGTTATCATTATTGTTATGGTGTCTTAAAAAGTGTGGATCATTAAGCTTAGATCGGAGCATTGTTTTGAATTTCTCCATTTCAATGAGATTTCTTGTGAGATGGGTTGATGGTAAGAATTTTTAATTCTATTAATGTAATTTATGAGTTAAATAGTTTAGATTTGATTGAGCTTCAGAGTCTCCTTTTGGGATTTCTTTAGTCTCTCTTTCAGTTTTTTATTTTCCCTTTTACCTATTAGTGGTAGACAAACTGAAAACAATCACCAGTTATGATTGGAGCATAAACATGAAATCATTCTGGTAGTATCATTAGTCCTTAAAAATGAAATCATTTTGGCAAGGACCTAAAATTATTATTAGCTATTGTGAAAACAATAAAAAAACATTTTGGCAGGGACTTAAAAGAGACTACGGTATTAGCATAAACTGACATTACAACAATCAGTGATGCTAGAAAATGTCTGGGATCTCATTCTTGTCTAGCAATTACTCACTCTATAATTACAGGCTTCCTTTCCAGTTTTTCATGCTCTATCATTTCATTCTATTGTAGGTATTAATGCCTGATTTATGGCATGCAGTGTAGTGATCAACAACCTTGCAGATGAGTATATTTGTTATCAAAATTGATGCCTTGATAAATTGATATGTAGCTGAAACAGTCTTGAAATAGCATTTTTATAGTGATAGGGAGTTGTTGTGATGGGTTATTCTATTTGATAGCAGTCCCCAAACTATCTATCTTGACCTTTTTTGGAGGAGACATGTTTAGAGTTTAGGTAAACAATTTCTTAAGAGGAAAGTTCAAGGAATTTATTGTATTAGTTTTTAATTCTTGGGCTGCTTTGGGTAATATGTTATGTAGATTTGCAAAAGATCTGATTTGTACTTATTGGTGCAGAGAGGACTTGTTTTCTAGGTTCCATGATTGTATTACATTTAATTAGTTTTTCTTATTTGTTCCTATTGAAAATACAATAAAAAAAAGAACACTTCAATTTAAATCTGTCTACAAAAATTGTGGCTTTTCAAGATGGAGGACTGTTGAAAAAGGCTTTTGTAAATTCGGCAAGTTGTTTCGAAATTTGACTTCTAAAGAATATATTTAACTTGTAAAAATATCAACATATATTGTAAAGGTTGAATGCATATTATTGGATGTTTGATATGCATTGGGGAGCTGCAGTTAGGGGTTTTTGAAGTAAAACATCATAAGTTCTGAAGACTCTCATAGCAGCAGAGGCAGGGAAAGCAATTTGAGAATATTTGAATGTTGTTATAGAGCTTAGAGGTGTACGAATTCTTTTTTCAAGTCTAAAGGCTGGGATATTTTATAATATTATTTTTTAAATATGAGACTGTGTTGCAATTTCAACTTGAGTTTTACTTAGACGAAGTTTCTCTTGGGTTAACTTGTCTTCTTTCATGGTGTTTTCTTTCTATCATGTATCATTTTCTTGTTCATTTTGTGTTATTTGAATTTAGTCTTGTTTACTCTCTTAAAATAAAAATTCAATTCGCTGTTGATGACAGATCACGAATGCCCGGAATGGCACTCCACTAGTTCTACAGAGAAAATAATTAACACGAAGGAACTTGTTAAGTTTCGTGTCTTGAACAAGTAATGCCAGGTGAAGATAGAGATGAAACAATGGTATTTTACCTTGGTTTAGTAATGGCCTAAATTTATTAACTACGCTGCTCCTACGATTGCTTTTGTGCACTCCAACTTTTCTGGGGACAATCTTCAAGACAAACAAATGCTATTTTGTCAGTTGAAGTGTGATTTATGTAATATATTTTACCTCATCTGCAAATTGTCATCAAAACGCCTGAAATTACAAGCATTATTATTTCAAACTTTAAATTTAAATCTTTGGTGCATATTTATAATTGAATGCACAAACTTTTCCCCAACCACAGTTATGTTCTTTTTGTTATTTAATAATTGTCTTCTTGCATTTCTAAACCAATAACATACATTCTTAATTTCATAACTCTATGAACCATTTCCTTCATAACTCTATAAGGTTCATAGTCATTTGAATTGATTGGTCAGTATCGATTGACCTTCCAAAAAATTATGCAAAAAATACTAGAATAGATTTTTTTGTATCTGACCATTACCACCTCTTTGGCATACCCATTACAAACTGAGCTATTTTTATTTATCTCTTCCTCTCCTCTCCATCTCCTTGTAAATAGATGCATAGTAGATTTGAAGCAACCACTTCTCCTTTCAAACCTATGTTGCACAAACATCATCATTTGATGAATGACCTACCAACTTAACTCATATATTACATAAATTTATAAAAAAAATGGACCAATTTATGAGCTACTCATGTAAGATTCTTTATTATTCTGAACATAATGAACATTCCCTTTTTCAGTCCTGGTTAAAATGGTTTCTCAAATTGTGATAATTTTGTTGAACTACTGCATTGAATTAGAACCATGGGATTAAGCCATGTTGAGTGCAAGATAACTTGTTTTATTTGAGATAATTTTAGGTTTGTTCAGCATCCCAAGAAATTACAATCTAGCCTTTTGCTCATTCGAAGAAATATTTTGACAAGGGCTCAATGGGTATTTAGTTTGTAAAATGTTTTATACTGCATCCTGATTTAGTTGTTGTATTATAGCAAACATAACATTGGCTTACTACAGTCCCGAAAAGACATGAAAATATTTGGGTTTTGAAATTAAATTGGATTTCTATGCTTCAAAATACTCTTCACATACTGTTGAAATAATATCCCTGCTGCTGGGCATTTAACAGTTAATTACTGCTTAAGTGGCCAATATGATTAGACAAGATTGCACCATCACTATGAGAAAAACCAAAACCTTAAAAAAGGAAAGAACTCCAAGCTTCTATGTAAAAAGAAATGCCAAATTTTGTGATTGCAAGGGAGAAAAAGGTTACACAAAGCTGATTATATGGTCAAAATGGAGGATCATGTTATGAACAGTGAAAGCTATAGGTTATTTAGCAAAAAATTAACTGTTGTTTGGTAAATCTTTCTTCTACACTAAAACTAGAAATTTTACCAGGGTGTGATGAAGTTAGTGAGTTTGATGAACAAGCTATTGTAGTGAGTTTTATGGATTCCATCGTGCCCAATAATAATTTCACAGATGAGATTGCAAGGCATGTTGAAATTTGTCTGAGTCACTCTTATCTTGTTTGAATCATTCAAAAGACAGGGTTGTTTTGTACCATTCTAAATGTTTTTATTTTATTTAAAGTTTCGACTCTTACTTTTTCTTGATGGTCTTTTTGTTACTTACTTTTGTGCAATAGGTCTCATATTTGATTTTTTGGTTTATTTTCATTTCATGATTATATGAATGTCTATGATCAACAAAAACATTATGTATTGGTTGCAAACTATTCATTTTTGAGCCAACAAGCATGATAACCATCACTCTTTTAATATTCTAAAATACTAAATAATGAATTATCTTTGTAGGTCAAGTGTTTATTCTTAGTGAAATAGAAAGATTGTGCAAGCGCACTGCATTGATGGCTGGCATTATTTAATGTGATGGCAATCTTATATTTGACTAAAGTTGATTACTCCTCTAAGTACATGATAATTTTATGATTTATTTCTGTACTTCTAAATATTCTTTGGGTACTGAACAAAAGAGAATTTTCTTGGTTTTGTTTGGTGTCTTTTTTGTTTTGAAAACCTACTTAAGCGAAGGCATTTTTGTAATTTTGGCTTAAAAAGTCCAATTAAGCAGAGCCAATGGAGACGTGTATATTACTTGAGATCTACCCTTCTATAAACAAAGCAATTTGGCAAGGCAAGTGAGCTATTTGAAAAGGTTCCTCAAAGAAATGCTCGCAGGATCTGCACAAAATGACTTCTCAGAAGGTAAAACACAATGTAATTTGCAGGTGTTAAAATCTGTTTTAACAATCTTTACCAGGATCCTCTCTGTTGTATGCAATGGGAATTCAAATAGGATATGGATGTCCGTCAAAAACATAATGAACAAGAAATTTTTGTCAGATAATATATTTTGAAATGCCCTGGTCAAAATGGAAGCATTGAGAAGAGTGTGTGGATTGAATGCCTCAGAAAGGTTGTATCTCAGGCAGTGGAAGCCCTCAAAACTTTCAAATTAATGAATTCCTAACATTTGAACAAGTATGTGAAGTTCAAATAATGAAAAAATTGAGGAGAAAGCAGAACTAAAAGGGGGCCTGGATAGAATTAAGTTGACAGCCATAAAATTGCATTACCATAATGTGGTAATATTTTGTTAGATGATAATGGAGGGTGTCCATCAAAATATATGGAAATTTTTGTCAGATGTTGCAGTTAACAAGTGCTCTGTTAGACATGTATACAGGCTGGTGATGGCATTTATTTAAACTGGAAATGGGCAGTGAACTTGCAAAAGGATAATGGTGAAAGTGTTTCATAAAATGACAAAGTTGCATTTTACCACACATGTGAAATTTTTTATCTCCAGGGAAATATTTCACCATGGATAAAGTGTTTTTATAGAGAATGTGAGATAAGGTAAAATTACAAATAAAATACAGGGGTGAATTTCTTTCTACCAAAATTAAATATTTTCATCCAAAAAGCGAATATGTTTTCACAAAGATTACAAAAGGGGGTGAAATGCTTTTGCTTGGAGGTAAAACATAAAGCATCAAATAAGTGAATGTGAACAACTTGGAAAATACACATATATGAACATGAAATGACTGCTTGTAAATGGTGTGGGAATTATTTATTTGCCACATGTTTATATTCCCATATGAAATGTTTATTCATGGGAGTGCAAGAGGGTGAAATAAAGCAGGAAAAATATATTTCAATTACATGACAAAGGTGCAGATCTGATATTTTGAAAATAAGAGGGAAGAATATTCTATTTGTTGCAAATCGGATATTTGAAGAGGACACGTCACCAATAGATAAAGTCTGGAGCTGGTCTATATCTTTATATTCTTTTTCCTCTTATTTTGTAAGAGGGTTCTGAAAATGGGTTTTCTGAAACCATGTAGATAGATAGTGTTTAGTTTTGATTTGTAGAGAGGATGTGTAAGTCTGTAATAGTCTTATTGTATTAGCAATGTTAATCAATTATACAATTGTAATGATATTGTCATGAAGTTGTCTCCATTTTGTATGCATTTGATCATTTGAATTAAATACATCAAAGATGCTTCAATTCATCTCTGCAGATTCCTTGTAGATGTGTTATTTGTTCACTGATCTCTTTCAAGGAAAGAGTTAAATCTCTTTGTTCAAGTAGTTGTGATCTTCTGAGAGTGAAGTAGTGACTCTGTATTACATATTTTTCTTAATGCAAAAGAGTATTGCAGTAGAACAATGGGGATATGTTTAAATTTTTTTAAACCAAACCTGTATTATCCTAAATTAACACATCCAACCAAACCTGCAAATTGGGATATCCCCATATCCCTGTGTTATTTTTATTCTGGATATGTTCTTCTTTATCTTGGTAGGTTTGTGTAATGTCCCCATTCTTTCGCGAGCATCAGAGTCAATGGATTAGCCTATTATGTCGATCCTCGTAGGCTAATGGTTATGGATAGAGGGTCACTTGATCGGGCACTTGGTCGGTAAAATGCAATAATAGTATCCGGAGCTTGCTGACGTGGTGAATTTGAGCGTTTGGCGTGTAATTGGAGCTTAAATTATTGATCATCACCACTTATGTCACTTTCTCAGGCTTAGGGACCATGTGTCTATATTTTAAAGGGGTCACTTTCTATTTTGCTGTTACTATTCATCCCTAAAGTGAAAAAAAGAAATAACTTAAGTGAATAGTGATTTTTTAATGAATAGTGTTTCAAAGTGAAATTATAAAAGACCTTGAGAAAGTTCGACCCATTCATGCTTGAGATTATTTTGTTGAATGAAACTTGAAGTGTGGAGTTTGGGAGAGAAGGAAACTAGGGTTTCCCGATTTCTGCAGTGGGTAAGCCTGGATTGGGCTTGTAGTTAGGAATTTGGCATCTTGAAGGTGTGAAAGACCACCCTAAAGTGCTGGTTATTTTCTTGTTGCTGCATTTTGGAGCTTGGAATTGCTGATAACAAGTTGTTGGAGGCATCTTTCGGAAGGATATTTGCTGCTAGAGTCTCCATTTGCCATCCAAAAGGAGTTGTTTACATTTTATGAAGTTTTTGAGAGCTGATTTAATCACCTACAGCTAGCCGCCATTACATGAGGGTTTGTGACAGCCAAAGAAAGTAAAACGCCTTCAATTTGCAGCTGCTTTCTCTTCTAAAGTGGGCGCCCTCATCATTAGAAGCTTTTCCAACAAGATTTCAGAAGGAGAAACGTGTATGTAATTTTGTATGAGCAATCTATTGGGCGCGGGTACTGTAGCACGTCACTATTCACAGTGATGTTTGGTTGTAAGTTAAATTAACTCATAAGATGTACTGTCTTTCGAATTTGGTACAAGTCTTCTACTACATATAAGCTCCTATATCATGAAGAATGCATCTTGACTATCATTTTAAATCGTGTTCGAATATCTCTTGAAATGAATGTAAGCCGTCCACTTATGTACTCCCTCTTATGCAATGAAGAAAGTCTCTTAACTATGAAATTGAGTCATTGCTTGGGTATCATTGAAGTTTAGTTTATTTTGAATTCACATTGTATGTTTATGCTGCTTGTTACCATTTTAACATCATTTGCAAGCAAACTACAAACTGAAAACAAAAACACATCACGGGAAATAGAAAATCAAACCTACAAACATAGTGAATCAAATTAGCAGTGAGCACGGTACATCACAGGTTGGTTGAAAAATCATTCAGCAACAAGCTGAAATTTGGGATGCACATTGGACATTGCATCCATGGTATTGCTATGGGAAATATGCATTTTGTTCATTGTATGTGCACTGTTCTCTGGCTGAGGTGAGACTTTGTTTTCAATACTACACTTCTAAACCCTTTCCACAATTGAAAGGAGAATCAACACGTGGGCATATTAACTTTCTTCTTTTTGGCTTACAAGAATTAGGTTCTCCACAACTATGTTTTGTTTGACCCTCAACCTGTTTTCAATCCTTGCAAATTTGACTCCGCCGCTTGAAATTTATAAGTCTATCTTCAAGTTCATACTAGATTGGTTGATACTTCAAGTTCATTGCTTGCAATTGCTAAAAACTTGCTCTGGTTATTGTGGAAAGACAATTTCGCATGACTTATTTCTCTTAAAAGATCTTCATGCTTTGTATCATGTCCAACACCAATTTCTTGGACTCTCTTTAAACGAGCAAAAACACTTGGTTTTGTAGAAATATTAGTAGACCTTGGAGTACGCATGCCACTAGAAAAATACCTAAGCTGCAGAAAAGGAAACTTAGGTAGTCCTATAATATCTGATGCCAAACCATCTTGAAACTCATCTACACTCAGTGACGAGCTGTCACTAATGTTATTTGCATGTGAAATACTTATAGGAACTTGCCTCAATTTTTGACAGTCTTCAATTACAGCGTTTGTTAAGGTCAGAGGCAAGAAATATAAAGATAATGTACTACAGGGCATTTCTATCTCACTGTAATAGAGTGTACCATGGTTTAGGGGATTTGGAGCTAATATAAATTCCCTACTATTATTGTCAAAAATTTCACCACTTGCATTTTGATTTGTTGCATTACTGAGAATTTTTCTTAGAATAAATGCATTCTTTACATTCTCTGTAATATTTGGATACCTTATATAAAATGGCTGGAAGTCAGAATTTACGTCTCTAAATTGATTTTTCCATTTATTAATAAACAAATTTAACAGAAAGTTCACTATATTATCTTCGGCGTACCCATTGCACCCCAAGGTGCGATAGCTAGTTAATTTATTCTAAAAATGCAGGGTTTTGACTTCGATATGTTTCGCTTTCCATCGTCGGAGGAAGTCAGGTCACCACATCGACATTCAAAAGTTTGAAACAGCTACGTGCCCTCTGCATTGGATCCTATTAAAGCTCTCCACTTTCATATATGGACTTCAAACTTTATTTTCTTTCATGCGCTGTCCCTTCCACATCATTTTTGTGTAGAAGAATGATAACAGCGGACCATCTTTCGTCCTCTCGTTCTTTTATGTCATTACTTCTGAGTCTCTTCCTTATATCGTGCTTGCAATTTCCAGAGATCTCTGCTCTTATTTCTGCAAAGGGAGGCACCACATGGATGAACAATAACCACTCTTTAGATACCTTTGTATCATCAGATTATGATGATATTGCACTCGTCAGGCCAATCCTTCTCACCAAGGCTATCTTATATAATGATTTTAATCTGTACTTTGGATGCGGATTCTTCTGCTATGGTAGTCCTTGTGACACAGGCTACCTATTTGCAACTGTCTTTATTATCACAGACAATAACAGTGAGGTGTTGGACTTGCAAATGGTGTGGAGTTCAAACAGAGATCAGATGGTGGAAGAAAACGCAATCCTGACACACCTCCACAGGAGAACTCGTGTTAAGGGACGCGGATGGATCTCTCGTCTGGTCTACAAATACATCCACCGACGATTTTGAAGGGATGGCCATACAAAATAATGGGAGTCTTATTCTCTTTAACACCTCCAATGGAACCATGTGGCAGTCTTTTGATCATCCCACTGATACCCTGTTGTTGGGGCAGAAGTTGAAACTGGGGGAGAAGATCATTGCAAACACTTCTCCTTCCAATACAAGCCAAGGTATTTTCTATTGTTCCTTGTCTGTCGATAGCTTCGGTCTATTTATAGCCACCGCACCCCCTCAGAGGTATTTTATGCATCCTTATAGGCCACCACCTGTGAAAATATCTTATTTCCTGTTCGACAACGTGTCGATCTATTACTATACTGAGAAAGGGTTGGTGGTTCCGTCAGTTCAACCAATTGACATCCCCAAGAATAGCCTCTACTTAAAGATTGATTCAGCTGGGCACCTGCAGTTTTATTCATATCTAAAAGTGCTAGATAGATCTGTGATTGACTATTTGTCGACCTTTAAAATATTGGGTGTGTGCGATTATCCAATGGCATGCGGAAAGTACTCTATTTGCACAGATGGGCAATGCAGCTGTCCAAAAGAGGGCAATGCTTTTGATGAGATTGACGCCACAAAGCACAATTTAGGCTGTCTTCGCCACAGCCCTCTTGTATGCTCGGATACATCCATAAGCAATAACCGCGCTCATGGTCATCACTTTTTGGAGCTGGAGCATACTTCCTATTTTACTTATGATTACAATGGTCCTTCCATTCCACAGATGGTCTCACGAGAGTACTGTCAAAATCTTTGCCTTAAAAATTGCTCCTGCGAAGCTGCGTTTTTCCGGTATGATGCCAATTTTTCAAGCGGTTATTGTTATCT
>VDFB02174565.1:0-13221 GCA_007258455.2 Sequoia sempervirens
AATGGTTGGGATTTCAATGTTTTAAGTTTCAATGGTTGGAGTTTCAATGTTTTGATTTTCAATGTTTTTATTTTCAAGTCCTTTTTCCTTGAGCTTTCATTTTTACAACCTTGTTTGAACAAGCATACAAGTGTTATAGTTTAGACTAAACTTTGATCTAGGTTTTGGAAAAGTACCAAGGATTACAACTAATTCAAATAGAATGAAAAATTCTTATGAGACTAGGTTGGATTTGACTATATAGCTTCATTTCATGATGGGAGGATGATAAATGCTGATGATGAAACTAGGCCTAATAATCAAAGGTATGATAAATTTGATGATGTTGGTACTTTGTGATGTTAGATCTTGGTTTAGGCTAGAAAATCCCACTTGTAGAGGTTGATTTTAACAAGTTTAGACTTCTAAGGCATCTAAGGAATGATCTTGGACTTGAGAAACTTTCAAAATTTTGGTTCAAACTATGAAACCAGAGGTAAATTTTCTTCCTAAATGAGGTACTCAAATCTTTGGAAAAGTTGTGGATTTTGACAAAAGTAAAAGATGTATAATTCAGGATTGTTCTTGCAAGCTCTTTTGTAGAAATTGAAGGTCAACCTCTCTCTAAATTTGTAAAGTGTTGATAGATATTTTTGGTGTTCTTTTGGACTAAGAGGTATGAAATTTGGTTTCCAAATTTTTATCTTTCGTGAAATCATTTGGTAACACACATGTTCAGACTTTGTTTTACCTAAGGATTGGTTAAACATTGCTGAGGATTCCCAAGATGAGATTGATTGTCGGATAGGAGATGAACCTAGGTCACTATTTTGTGTTCTGTAAAAGGTGCCAAAATAGAGACAAAAAGTGCCATAGAATGTGTAAAAGGTTCCAAAACAGAGACACAAGGCACCATAACATGTTCAAACTTGGTTTTTTGAAAGTTTCTTTGAAAATTTGCTTGGTTTTCCTAATTTTTCAATGGGAGACTTGGTTGTTTCACTAAATGCAATTCTGAATAAGGGTTTTCACGTTCGATATGTGACATTTTTTTTGTTTTGAAAACACTTTGATAAAGAAACATCAAGCAATGTACACTCCTAAGGTTGTGAAATACTGTATTCTTTTGGAATCCATGTGGGTTTTACCCCAATCACACTTATTCTTAGTGGATGACTAGATACTTGACCCCATTGGCTCCCCTCCATGACACTCACTTCTCAGGGTTACCAAACATCAATACCCATGAATTTACCATGCATATTTTTCATCTGTACTAAAAATTGTGAGAATGTGGATGCATTTGCAATGACTGTTGCTACACCAAAGAATAGATAAAAGGTTTTGGCCAAATTGAAATAAGAGTTTTAGTAAGGACTTTCCGTTCATGGGGGTTGATCCATGTGGAAAGAGACCATTGCTAGCATTCTTGTTGGAACCAACCTTGTGATACTGGCCTTTGTTCTAGTATCCACACTTATATACTGGCTGGAAATACACTTGGCTTTAGCGTGTTACCGGTTGGGTCATTCCCTTGGGTGGGTACTTTTTCCCACATGGTAGGCCCTCTAAGATAAAAAAAAGCGAGAAATTATACCCATAGTATGATCAATCTTTATTCCACATGAATAAAGAGAGAACACATGCGATATACTCAACTCACACTTGCACATGAAAAGTGAATGGGTCTAGCTTTTTGGTCACCCAGTTAAGGGGAGAGCATATACCTACCATCCATCAAGCACAAAAGACATGGGGTTCATTAATCCTTTAAATTAAGCTATGTTCCTAACTTAACCAAAAGGAAACATGATGTTAGTTAACCTTTTAATTAAGCTATGTTCCTATCTTAACCAAAAGGAAACAAGTTAATCACTTCCAGCCCTTGCAATATGTTAATAGTTTGATAAGAGTGTCTTTGAAAAGTGTTTTTGGGAAACCTGCAAGTCAACAACACAAAGTAATAGCCCTTGGAAACTGCAAAAGGAACCAAAATGGAGACAAAAGGTGCCAAAACAGAGATAGAGTGGCCCAGAATGGTGCAAAAGGTGCTAGAACAGAGACCAAAGGCGCTAGAATAGAGACCAAAGGTGCCATAATAGAGATAGAGCAGCCTAGAATGGTGCAAAAGGTGCTAAAATAGAGACCAAAAGCACCAGAACAGAGACCAAAGGTGCCATAATAGGTGTAAGAGGCTCCAAGAGGCTCCAAAAGGCTCCAAAACAGGTGCAAGAGGCTCCAAGAGGCTCCAAGAGGCTCCAAAAGGCTCACGTTCGAACCTATGAACATAATTTTTCAAGGTTGTTAGTAATAAACGGGGCAAGGCCCCACGGTGGGTGCCATTGTGTGTGTGTGTGTGAAATGTGCAAAGTTAGTATCAACACAAACCTTAATGAAACGATTTATATTCAAAGATTTGAAGTAAAGAAACTATTCTAATTTGCAACAAACTAAATCTTTCAAGAACGTCTTATTGTCCTCTATTCTTAATGATTATTTTAACCTTTTTTCCCTCATATTTCTATGTGCACAAAGGTTATTAGAATGGCACTTAAGAAATAAAATTAGTATTAAACATGCAAGCCAACCAAATGCCTACATGAAACTATATGCAAACAATGATGATGAATTCTATGATGAAGGGATGATGGTGATTATGATAAATAAAAAAGTGGAGGTGGATGCTATGGCATTGAACTAGAATTATCTATGCATGATTCTACATATTCTCAAATGCAAAATTAAAATGAACTAATCTAAAATGTAACTATGATGCAAGATGGGACATAAAATGCAACTATGATGCAAGATTTAAAGCTAAGATGTAAATGTAAAGTAAAACATGATGTAAAGACTAGCTATAAGACTCCAAAATGCTCCAAGCTCCAATGATAAAACCTATATGATAACTTTAATTCAAATGTGAATGCAAAATACAATGCCAAAGGGTTTTATTTATAGCATTTTCCAAGCATATAGTGAGGTGGCAATAATCAATGGTCTAGATTTGAATAAGAAAAATGGATGCTAAAGATGAAGAGAATCAAGATGTTTTCCCCTTGACCAAAGAAAACATTCCATTTGGATGGAAGAATCTCTTGACCAATGGGAAACATTCCATTTGGATGGAAGATTCAAGTGTGGGAAGAGAAGACCATGTGATTCCAAAATTGGTGGAAGTGCGGGAAGAATAAGTCATGTGCTCCAAAATTGGTGGAAGTGTGGGAGGAATAAGTCATGTGATTTTTGAAATGAGTTGAAGATAATTCTAATTAAAAATTAGAGTTATTTATTTTCATGTGACCTTGGTGAGGTGGCACAAAAAGTTGTAGAAATGTGCTCTAATTCCTAATTGGATTTAGTGAAGATTAATTAAATAAAACAAGTTTAGGGAAACTTGTTTATTTAATTAATTTAGAAGAATATGTTTTTAGATTTGGAGAATTAGAGAAGGGTAAACAATATAAATAAACTGAGAATTTATTTATATGTACTTGGAATATAAATCAAATAGCTAGTATTTAATTAATTAAAGGTGATGATCGTTTTTAGGTGTATCCACCTAATACAAACTTATTTTATAGTATAGTGTCAAAAATATATATGCCAAATTTTATGAATAATTAAACACATTGAATTTCTTAGTAGATTTATGCAAATAGGAATCTCTTGTTCTTTTAGCATTGGTCACCACATCTCGTTTGTATTTTGGCCAATCCTTCAAGATGTAATAACTTTAGAGTGAAAATCTAGAGTCTTGTGTGGATGTGGTAGAGTATCTTTATTTTTTGATAGTCTAGATGTCATTTAGGTCCTTATCCATTTATTATATTAAGCTTAATGAACCACTCTATTATTGATTATTTTTTTACTTCTTCATTTATACAATATTTTTCAAATAAAATAATTCATGTGTATATAGACTAAAATTTCTAGGGATATAATTATGAGATTAGTCCTATAAAAAGGATAAGAATATGAAATTTCTCACATTGCTTAATAAAGAGGCTAGCTCCATATTTTATCTTTTCATATTGATACCAAATTAATGGATGGATTATATTTGAAAGGAATGCCTAATAACCTACTAGTTCAGGTATCATTTGATTGTTAGAAGGGGATCTTAAATTTGTGTCAAGGATTGATTATATAGAATAAGCCTTCACCTATTACTTGACCAAATATAAATAGTTCCCAACTCTTAATTCAATCCTCATTTATTCTTGTAATTTCACTCCTCCACTACTACAATTATATTACCCCAACTTAGCCCAAATTTTCTTGAGTTTTTCTTAGGTTCACTTTGCTATCCTAAGATTTTACCCTTCAATCAATTTATCTTGATTTTTTACCCTTTAGTCAACTATCCTACTTGCTCCTTGTAGGACCCCAATGTAGTACCTCTAAGTAAATTAACATACAATAGAAAAAATTCAATGATCCTATTCTTAGAGGATTTTTTCACAAAATATGCACACAAATACAAGGAATAGACTTTTATAATTGAATCCAATTTACATGAATATGAATATTATGTTCACATTTAATCATCAAGATATGATTTAGACCTATACCTTCTATAGGCTTTCTTTGGGTCTCATATTCTCAAATTTAATTTACTTATCAACATGTTTATATTCTTCACTTGAATGGTACATGTTTATATAAATTCATTAGCCTCTACCAATTCAAACCACCTAATACTTATACTTAGAGTTTTGAGTTCCTCCTCCTTGAATCCTATTGGCTTGTCAAGTTGACATCTTTAAATTTAAAATACTCATCTAAGATCTTCATATGTTAGGGAAAATATGAAATTATTGTGATCTTTCTAGGCCATGAAAAATATTTAACTTAAAGTTTGATTGGGCCTCCTTTTGTTGTTACACTTTAGTAGGAAACTTTTCCCCTTACTCAATATTTATTGGATTGGTAGTTTGGCTACCCCTTTTTATCCATCAATCACCACCTCATTTCCTAGCATTCATGTCTTATTTGAGATGCCTTAGTTTTAATATAATTCCTTGGAAATATTGTCATTATCTTCTCTATCCATACTATTTTGCATTTTCATTAAGCTATTTATGCTAACAATTTAGGCTTTCCTATTGCCACTAAATTTGACACTTGGCATCAACTCCTATGTGTTATTGGTTTATACATGTACATCATCACCATGCTCAACAATAATCTCATCCCTTGAAATAAAATTTTTCCCTTCAAAAATTAGCTTGGCCAATCTATATCACCAAAAATCTATACATTTGTATGAATAAATGACTTGTATTGGGTTCTTTAAAGAATATGTACTTGAACATAATTTAATATGAAATATTATAATCTTGGTCCATTGGTATATAATCACTTATCAAGTTCTAGTGTATTTATTTTAAATTGATCTATAATAATGGGTCTAATTAAAAATTATTCTAAGCCTAGTGATCCTTGATTGAAGGCCTTGTCTTGTTTAAAATCAAGGCAATATTAGTGTAAAATATACGTAGGTAGATTAGCTAGAATATTGTCTTAAACCCTCATAACTCATCCAAGTATATCATTTCCTTGAAACATTATAAACATGTGATACATTTGCTAATTCATGTTCATTTAAATGTTCAATCATCATGTTCTAGAACTAATTAGTTTATTATTTTAGGTTGATGTATGTTGATGTATACAAATTTCAATCTTCTCATCCTCATCTCTAGTGGTCAAATTTGATGTTGCTATTAGTAACCTCATCAAATTTGGCAGTTTTATTTCATGGATTTTGTCATTGGTAACCCTTTAGGTTGCATTTTAAGATTTATATATGGTTGGTTAAATGTGTTGCTTGTGCTTTAGTCAAGTCAATTCCTCTATGCCAGTTACATTTTCTAAGACAAGGAATGATCTCTATGTTGCAAAATGCATGCATAGGTTAGAAATACATGACCTTATCAAGGATGAAACGATAATATGAAATAAAGCATAGGAAACGTAAAGATCAATAGTTTCTTTCCAAATTAGTTTATATTCATTAACTTTTCATACAAATAGAAAATGATTTTTTCTATACCCTTTTTATTTGTGACCTATATCCATCTCTCTTTTCTTTAAACTTATCATGTTACTTGGGAATACACACACTTGTAGGTCTATATTGAAAGTATTTATTGTCTTATAACTTGGTGATTCCTCTTACCTAGTAAACCCAAAAATAGTACCTGTGCATACCGTAAGACAATCTTGTTTCAAAATCAAATCTACACCATCCATAAGTTAATCAATAGAGAATAAGGCACCTAGAATTAACAATAATAATTTCAATCACAAAACTAGTAACCCTTAACCTTCAACTTAGTCTAGTTCAAGTTTTGTTCCAAGATGAAGAAGAAATCAAGTGACTCTTTTTAAAGCTTTTGCTACACACTTGGTCATCCTACATTTTAGTGTACATTTATAGAACAAATGCATTAGAGAAAGCCATTCATCAAAATTAAACTTATATTTCTTCCTCCTCTTTAACTAATAAAATGTAATATCTTTTTAATATAGTTTTGGGTGCCTCTTTGGGAAGATTTTGATACTTGATAAATAAGAGCTTCTCTCCATAGGATTCATTCTCAAGAGATTCTTAATTATTATTTTAGTACTAGCACTTAAAAGATATATAATTGGAGACTCTACTTAAATTGTTTTTTTAGGATATGGCATGGTTTGATTATAAGATGGGTAAATCAATGGTGTATTGTGTATTGATTTTTAGGGCTCATAAATATAATCTTTGTTGGATAGGATCCCTTAAATATTGGCCACCTCCTAGACTATTGCATGTAGTCACTCCTCCACCTCTTAAATAGTTTCTAAAGATGCCAAACATTAAAATTCAAACCTATAATGGGAAAAATAGAATCTATGACATGGGGCAAAATATTAAAATTAATCTTTAATCCTCCTTATGTTTCTCTCAAATTTAATTCTTCCTCAATGAATTTGTCAATTTCTTGTCTTAAATAATTTTATAAATGATCAAGAGACAAAAATTAACATGGAAATGATCTACAGCCTCAAAAAAATCCCATCCTAGAACCTCTTTAATGTCATTGGTAATATCTCCACCTTATAAGAATAAGACCATGTTATCCTATTAATCTATTATTTCTCCCAATAAATCCACTTAGAAAATATCTCCAACCAATCAAATGTGGAGTTCAATTTTTATCTAAATAAAAAAGGTAGAGTGGGTGGATGGAAAATAATGAGTGTAGGTAGAGAATCTAGATATTTTGGCATGAATAAATCATAGGAATCCAATTATATAACCTTTACTTACCATCCCATCATTTGTGAGTCATTCATCCCACTTCAGGTTATTAATGGAATGAAGGGGAAAAATTCATTTAAGGAGTTACATGCCACATGATTGTATGATCTAGACAAATTTTCATATAATTTCCAATTATTAAATCATTCATGCTATAAATCCCTTGATTTGAAAAGAAACATGTTGTCTTGTTTCCTTCATGGTAGCAACATAGTTAGAGAATATTTTTGTGAATCAAGGATTTCCCATGCCTCATATAGTATGATGTTTTTCTTCTAATTGATCAATTATATTTTCATGATGCTAAATATAGTTTTCATTGAATATCCTTCAATGATGACTAAATTGATTTTACTTGACCACCAATGCTAAGTAATGATTCTTTCCCTTTATTACTAGTTCTAGGAAATAAATCTTAGATGTAACCTTTATCAAGATTTTTTAAGTCTTTAATGGAATATTTTGTACTAGAGTGCCCTAGGTTTCCCCTCAAAGAACCTTCAAAATTAAACTTTCACCTAGTTTGTTATGGAGGAATCCATCTAATATGATCTCTACAAGGGTGATATTTGAACGGAAGAATTATAAATTGATAAATATATTAAATTAAATAAGTAAAATGTTTAGAAAATTAAATAAAATAGTGAATTTTTTTTATGAAAAACTATGATAGATGTTGAATTTTTTTTGTTATTGGTGTAGACATCTAATTTGACTTCTTCCATATGATCAAAGACGTCTCCTTATTCATCCAGTTGCTTATCCCCTCTGTTAATATTAATTAAATCATTTGTTTAATTAATACCTTGCATCTTACATAGGGTTCATAAAGTATTTAATTTAATAAATACTTTACCCCTCTTTCTCCTCTAAATTAAATAAATACACCATTTTATTTAATTTAGTCATATTACCTTTTGGAATTTAAATTCATTTTTTAATTCCTTTTTTCTCTCTCATTGTCACATCCTCCAACTTTTGCAAGTTGGTCTCTAATCCATCTTAACTCCATCTTCTTCTAATTAACTATGGTTAGCATATGCACACCCCTAATCATCATTAGGGTCACATCCTCCATAATCTCCCACTTGCTTCTAATAAGTCATTAGTCCATCTAATTAAGTACTTGCACAACTTTAATCATATGGTCAGACCAACCTAATCCTCTTCCCATTTATGGTATGTGTCCTTAGTCAACCTTATTAAAGGCTTTCTTCTTTTGGGCAAGGCACTCCACTTGCCCATGTGAATTTTTAATTCACTTTTTAATCCCCCAATGCACTCAAAAGGAATTTTTGATTCCTTCACTTCTTCCCACATGTCCTCTCTTTATTCTTTATTCTTTCCCCTCTCCCCATAAGGATATATTAGGAATTTTTAATTCCTCACATATCCTCTCACCTACATGGGACAAGGACATCCTTTATGAGGATATCTTGACCAAATCCCTATGGTCCTTTGAAGTACATCCATGTCATGTACTTCTCTTACACCTCATGTCCACCTCATCTTTCTTAAGCCTCTCCCCTTGCCACATGTCAAGATGTGAGGGCTTGTGAGTTCTCAACTCACCATAGCCCTACATCTTGGCCATGTGGGGGATCAATCTCAACCATCCATTTCTTCTAGGAATTCTCAAAATTCTTATAAATACCCCCTCTTTTCTCTCATTTGGGAGAGATTATTTTGCTAGTGAAACTCTTGCAATTTTGTTTCTCAATCTACAGTTAGCCATTTGCATCTATTTTGTCCAACTATCTTGCATCTCACACTTCACATCTTGCATCTACTTGCCATCAAGGAGCATACATCTCATCTACAATCAAAGGGCCAACCAAAGAACAACTCTACAAGGTAAAAAGTTCCATTCTTATGTTGTTAAGTTCATCATTTGCCCAATCTTGAAGTGTAGGGTGTTTTTAGTTGTTATTTGCACTCTCTTTAGTTTGTTGCTCATCTTTTAATGATTATATTCCCCTATCACATTTCTAGCATGCTCAATGGGACCCACAAGCGAGTCTTTTTCTTTCACATTTTCTATTTTTGGCATTTTCACAGGTTCAAGTTACAGATTGGCGGACCTGACCTCTTTGGTGGCGGACCTGACCTCTCCAGTGGTGGACCTAACCTCTGGTGGTGGACCTAACCTCTCCAGGTAGACCAATTCTCCTGCATGACCTAACCTCTCTCGATGGTAGACCCGACCTTCCTGCGGGCGCACTTGGACCCTCGCGGTGACTGGAACCTCTGTGGTGGACCCCGACCTCCGGTGGAGACCCCGACCTCCGGGTATGCACCCACTCCTCGGCAAGAAATTCTCAAGTTTTACCAATTCGTTCTTGGTAAATTAGGCACATAGTTTAATTAGAGGGGTCAACAAACCTTGTTTCACATGCTTGTGGAAGGCTATTTGATGTATCCAATCCCCTTACGCCCATTTACGCATCCTAGGTGATCCTTTGAGTCACCCTATTTTTTATTTCTTAATGGGACCTGCTTGGGGATTTCATCATCCCAAGGGATGATTCCAACCACGCGTACTAGTGGGGTATATAAAGGGGGGTGAGCAAAAGTTGTACCTCAATCCAACCACGTTGTAATTGGTGAAGCGTCGAGATGACGTAAAGAGTTGGTCTGAGCCTTTAGTATCTCGCTAAGGTTCCCGACTCACGCTTGTAACGGGTTGGTGTTCACGATTTGGGCCGTATGTACCTAGTGTATATCGAGGACTCCTTAGCAACCATGTTCATCCTAGAGTAGAAGACTTTGTTGGCCATACCTGTTTCTACTAATCTTAGGGTTGTGCTGTCTGAATTGTCTTTCTGGTGCAAAACCAGTCATTTTTTAGTTTAGCCAAATCTTTTTATCAATGTTTTCTATATTTTGGGTCCTTTGCCTTACTCATCCATCAAAAAATCAAGCTTAAACTTATCCTTTGGCAGACCTAACCTTATCCTTTAGTGGACCTGACCCCATCCTTTGGCAGACCTGACCCCATCCTTTGGCGGACTTGACCTCATGCTGTGGTGGACTTGACCACATGCTATGGCAGACTTGACCTCATGCTGTGGCGGACTTGACCTCATGCTTTGGCAGACCTGACCTCATGCTGTGGTGGACCTGACCACATGCTGTGGCAGACCTGACCTCATGCTGAGGTGGACCTGACCTCATGCTGTGGCGGACCTGACCTCATGCTGTGGCGGACCTGACCTCATGCTTTGGTGGACCTAACCTTTGACCAGCCTATATTATCACTTGGCATCCCTTGTCTCTCTGTTTTGAACATCGATACGCCTATTCATCATCCTAAACAAACATCTGAATGTCCGTTCTGAGTCTTCATCCCCTCGTTCTGAGTCATTCATTCTGAGCACTCTTTTGCTTGTTCTGAGTTCTCATTCTTTCATTCTGAGAGTCATTCATCTATCCTGAGATGCTCCCCATCCGTCCTGAATCCGCTTTCATCTTTGATCTCCACTATTCCATATAAGCCCTATTAGAGTAGTCATCAGAGTTGACCTAGGTGTTCATCCCTAATCGTAATCATCATAACTCACTTAGGATTTCTATCCATCTTAAGTCAGTCATCCTTCTCGATCCAATCAATCTGCTTCTATCTCAAGTTGGATTCAGTGTTGTTATCATACATCGACCCGTCAATCCGTTAATTAACACCTAGTGTTACCAAGGATCCTTCTTAAACTCGGTTGTGGATTTCAGTCTTCATCATATTTATCATCAAATCAATCCTAATCATCAGATCGATCCAACCCCCACATCATCAAATCTATCTAGACCAAGATCCAAAATCTAGGTTAATCCAGTGTCTACCAATCAATCCATGTCGGTCTGACCAATCGTCATCAGCTAATCTCCCATCAAATTAAATCAATCTTTCATCATCTAGGTCTTTCTAATATCTTGATCCATCTCATCATCTTGCATGCCCATTTAGACCCGATCACAGGGAAAGAAAATGGCTAACCAACAAGCCTAGAATGCCCAATCAAACAACCCTCAAGATCCCAACAACATAATGAATGTCTCATAAGATCCTAACAATGGTGCTAACATCCCTCATGATCCCCATAATGACACCTCATCACAATCCAATGTGGATGGCCAAAACACGTCACCACCTGGGGATGAAAACATGGCTAATCAACCTGAGCTCACATTCGAGGAACACTTTAGTAACCCTGTTAATGCACAAATGACAGAACACCTTCTTGAAAGACATGGGGAAGAAATCCTAGCCCACCTAATAGAAAAGGGTTTTAAGCCTCTATTAGGCATTGACCTATCCACATATGGTGGTTCCACATCTAATTTTCCCCAAACCTCGCAGAACGTACCAGGTAGTTCGTATGGCCCAAATATTCCTCCAATAGAAGGTTGGCATCATCCCCCATTCCACACCATCTCAGTCATGGGGGATTCTCAAGCGACTGAACCCAACGACCCTTTCGCTTATGGCATGCCCCAAAACATCTCACAACCACCACCTTTAATGCTAACGAAACTGCCTCTGTCAAATCAAACTCCCATCAATCCTAGAGCCACCCCCTTGACCGCATCGCTGCCACCTCCTGGGTCTACAAAACCTCCACCATTGTCATTCACACCCCAAGAACCTCCCCAATCCAACATCCCTCCACAAAATACATCCCAATCCTATGCTCCCACTAGTGATCAACAACCCCCTGCAAACATCTCAGCGCCTCGGCCTCAGCAACAACCATTGGTCGATCCTTTGGCGCAACACAACCACCACCTCATCAATCGCAAGGAAATCAACCTCGGCCTTCAGCCCCAACTATATCTCCATTCCTTGCATCCATCTTACGCCCGCAAGTGCAACCACCACATAACATCCCATCTCACCCAACACAGCTGACAACAATGCACCAACAACCACCCCATCATTACAATTATTATAACTAGCAACAATATCAACAAGAACCATCTTATGTGGCCTCACAATAGTCACATTATCACCCCCAATATCCACAAACCAATCAACAACACCTTCTCCATACTCCCCAACAGTACGCCACCCATAACTACCCAACCAATCCATATTCCACCTCACAACAACAACCTCTTTATCAACAAGGTCCCTTGGCGCATCAGTAGGGGATACTACCTCCTCATTATCCATACACCCATCTCCAAGCATCATCTCAAAATCCACAATCGTCCTACCATCAATACCCATCCAACACACCGGCCAGTGCAGACATACTAGAAATCAAATCCCCTCTAAAAGATCTTCAGGCAGGGACTAGCAAACAATCATTCAAGTTCGAAGATATATGCCCATATCCGTTCGATCCCTCCATCTCATTGATTCCCTTCCCTAAACATTTTGAAATGCCATAATTCAACAGATATCGGGGGAACAAGGATCCCAAGGCTCGCTTACAGGAGTTTTACTCCTAGTGTCAAGAGGTCATGGACAATGACAACTATCTCTTACGTCTATTCCCATGAAGCTTGGCAAGCCACGCCCTGGATTGGTTCATGACCCTCGAAAAAGGGTCCATAAAAACTTTTGAAGACCTGTCAGAAAGATTTGTCTCCTATTTCTCTTTCAATTTGGAGAAAGACACAAACACCTTAGATCTCCTCAAAGAGAAACAATGTGAAGGGGAAACCTTTACTAGCTACCTCCAAAGGTGGCATGCACTAGCAAGCCGAATGAAAACCCCTCTAAAAGAGAAGGACATGGTCACTCTCTTCGTGGAGAACTCTCATCCCGACATGGCTCATAACTTTAGGTTACATTATGTCACCACTTTTGCGGAGATAGTGGAAAAGGTACCTATCCTTGAACGTGCCCTTGTCACCAAAGGGCACATTAAAATATATAATCAAGATAAGAAAAGTCCAATTTCAATGACAAGCCACATTTGGAACAAGAACAAAAACAT
>VDFB02174568.1:0-23061 GCA_007258455.2 Sequoia sempervirens
AAGTGACTTACCTCAAGATTTTACATAAATTGTGTTGTGCTGTAGGATGCCGATGAGAAAAAATAAGGTAAAGTTTGCAGGAAAAATATTACGAAACCTAGCTAAATATTTTTTTTTTAAATTCAAATGAGAAACCAAAACCACTCTTGTACAACTGTTGCCATTAACATTATTGATACATACAGAAGACAAAAAGAAAAGAAAAAAAGAAAAGCACATTAGATTTCAATGATGATGTCAAAGAGGCTATAATTTTATAGGACTTTACCACTGTTATTTCTTTATATTTCAAAAGTTTGTGCAGTTTTGGAAACGACAGGAAGGCTCTTAATGTTGAAGAGCACAACCATTTACTCAGAAATCAATTCTTAGCATCACCCTCAATTTGAAATGTTAAATTGGTGTGTTGTTATTAGCACATATTTGAGGAAAGAGACGTTTGACCGTACACATTCATACTCTACATGAGGATGGCATCTCACGAAGAGCATAATTTTAAAAATTCTTTATTAAATTTAATTTTTTTCATACCCTTCATGAGTTGGGAGGCATTAAAGTCCATTTGAAGTTGTCATAGCCTATTTAAGTTTTTCATACCCTTCTCTAATGAGCTGGGAGGCATTAAAGTCCATTTGAAGCTGTCATAGCCTATTCTTAACACAAAATTTTACTAGGGTAGGATAGAGGCAAAAACACAAAATTTCTACAACAATATTCTAACTCTTTTATTCAGCCATGAAAAGATCAACAACTGCTACTTCAATCTATTCACAATAAACAAAAACTAGCGCTCAAAAAATTAGGGTTTTAGATTACTAGATTATTGAGTTTGACGCAATATTTTTGAACCACTTAAATGAAGATATTGGTTGCAAGTTCAAATACACCAGTCTCCCTTCACCCGCTACTTCAATCTATTCACAATGAACAAAAAAAAGAATGCAATATTTTTGTAGCCTTCTGGACAAAATACTGTATGGCGATGAGAACAAGAAAATCATAATCAATGTGGAGCAAAACATGGGATGCATGCAATTACTAGGTGTCCATTTCCTGTGGATCTTGTTAATATAGTTGTTCAAAACTTGATATGGCAATCATTTTTTCATAGCCCTATATAGTCTAACTTTTATTTCTATCTCTATTGGCCCATGAATTTTTGGTATCTCGGTCAAACCTGAAAATGGGTGTCATCCATAGTTTGACAAAATGAATAAGTAAATATAACATACTGAAGATATATTGTAGACATCCAAATTTGGACACTTAATTTATCCAAATTTATCCCTTCTCGTCTAAACATCCTCTTATCCAAGTTAATTAAGTAATATTACTATTATTTAATTAATATCCTTAATTCTGCCAAATCCCTAAGGTATTTAATTAATAATTAAATACTTTACCCTCCTTAATCCCCTTTTCATCAAATGAATTAAATAAATATTACATTTATTTAAATTCCTCACCTCTTTCATCTGAAAATACTAATCCATTTCCTAATCTCTTCATTAAAGATATTGCACATGCCTAATCATGATTAGGATCCTTCCATCCCTTTACAAGTTGGCTTCTTTCATTATCCTCTAGTACTAATTGATCCAAACCTATTATTGCCAGTCCTTCTCCCCATCCCAATTTTAATTCCTTTTATTCACCTAAACTCCTCTTCCCCATGTAATTAATTCACATTTTATTCCTTCTAGACTCCCCTTTTCCCATGCACCTTCTAGAATATTTGACTTGTCACATCAAGTCACATGTGACAAACTCCCACCTTGTGGGAACATTGTCTTATCCACCAGATTCTTCCAATCATTGTGAATTTTTAATTCACTTTTATTCACCCAAGATTCTTCCCATCTCCCAATGTACTTGCAAGGTACTTGTCCTTCCTCCCCCTCATGTACCTCTCTTCCACCTCACCTCCACATCATCCTACCTTTATCCACTTCATAATCCACATGTCAAAATGTGAGGGCTTGTGAGTCCTCAACTCACCTTAGCCCTTCATCTTGACCTTGTTGGATCAATCTCAACCATTGAATTCTCTAGAGAATTCAAGATCCTCTATAAATACCCCCTCCTCAAGGGCATTAGGGGGACTTTTGATTTGAGCAACTACATGCTGCCCATTTGCTTTCTCATCCAATTTTCAATTACATCCACTTGCATTTGCATCCAAACACATAGTAAAATCCTCCATTTTAGCAACATCAAGAGCCATCAAGGAGCACACATCCTGTCTTAAGCAAGGGCCAATCAAAGGAGTATCAACAACAAAGGAAGGTAAAACTATTTGTCTTATGCTATCTACTTTCCTTATTGTTTTATCACTCTCTTTTGGCTAATCTTGAGGTGTCCTTGGTTATTTTATCGTTCATATTTTGAGTTATTTTATGCACTAGGATGGGATAAATTCCAAGGTTCACAAATATCATATTACAATGCTCTTTTATTATTAAAAATAAAATGTGGGATCAACTTCAAAGATGGTAGCTATTGATATGAAGACAATATGTGGCACTTTGTACCCTTCTATTATTAAAATAAAAATCACGAAACTTTACCAGATGGTAATATTGTTTTCGACATCTTTTGTCTTATGAGAATCAAAGGAGCTCAGCGATTTTTGTTTTTCAATAGAGTCTTGTTTCCAAAGTAAGGTAAAAAAATAAACAAATGAGTAGTGTTCTCTAAGTGGGCATGAATAGGCATGCAGATGTAACATATACATATATTAGAAGCAATCAGGTTATATATGATTTTTGGCGAGGGAGGATATATCAACATCTCAATATGGTTTGGGTAATTGGCCTAAAGTTTTGGAAACTCTATGGTTGATAGCTTTAGATTCCATATTTTGAAAAAATTGTGTTGAATGCAATAGCTAATATCTAAGGAATCTCTAAACCATAGTACAATTGTTGGAACAAAGTGGTGTCTTTAGTTAGTGCTTTATTGCATTCAGGGTCTAGGTAAGCAGTTCATATGTCAAGTGAAAAATTTCTCCACCCCACACCTTGTTAATAGGGTAAGAAAGAGAAAATAGATACAATATTGTCAAATGAGATCAACAATCAAATTACCAGATAATTGGCTCTCAAAGTCCTTGTGTTTCATGATCAATAGATTTACATAAACAGATTGTATGTATTTTAAGATTTTATTTCAAAATTATATGCAAAAAAAAATCAATACAGCAAATATTGTAAATAAAATTAATGTAACCTTTTATACATGTATCAAATTTTACTCTCTAACATATTATCTTATATATAAATTTCTATCGACTAACCCTTGCACCTCCTTTTGGTGCAAGTGCTAGTAAGTATATTTTTAATATATGTATGTCTATGTACCCTTGATTAACTATGATTAAACTAGCATATATATCTTTAATAAATCTATATAAAATACGAGAAGAGATATTCTTTTTTATAAGTATATTTTTAATATATGTATATATGAATTTGAATCATGATCTTAGTTAAATATTTTTTCTAAAAAAATATATAAGTAATATTGAGATATACTTATGTTGAGATGCTATTTTTTTATTACATTATTTAACATAAAATTAATAGAAATGAAATTAATTTAAAAATAATACTAATAATCAACAAAATAAAATAATTACTTTACTTAACATAAGATTAATATAAATGAAATTAATTTAAAAATATACATAATATAATAAAAATATAAAGAATATAAATAAACAAAATAATATTAATATTGATATTAATTTATATATCATTTATATATCATTTATAAATAATAATTATTTATTAAAAAAAAATTTAATCCTTCTATATCTTTGTTAACAGGTAAAATATAATATTATACTATTTGAAAGTGATTATTCAATAATTAAAAACATAAAATAATATAGAGGATTTTCCAAGAAACCATTTCAAAGGTGCTGCCTCTTAACAGCCATTTACCAAACAAAAATATTGATATTAATTTATATATCATTCATAAATAATAATTATCTATTAAGAGTGTAACAAGTAAAAATGTAATATTATACTATTTCAAAGTAATTGTTAATGAGTAAAAACAAAATAATATAGAAGAGTTTCCAAAACCGTACTACAATCATTTCTTAGATGCTAAAAAGGTAAATATTTATTACAGCTAGAAATGAGCAATTATGACAATAATTGAACAGTTCAAGAAATTACCTCTAGAGTCTGTTGAGGAGTTATGCTTCATTTCGAGGAAATAAGAATTGAAATAGTCCCGCACAATATCTATGAACCACTTGTTAACTATGATTAAACTAAAATCGTAATTAACTATGATTAAATAAGCAATGTCTATGTACTCTTTAAATATATAAAAAATATAATAAAAAAAATATAAAGACAAATTAAAATTATTATAATATATAAATAATCAAGTATAATATAGATAATAAATATTAATTTACATAATATAAATAATATAAATATATTATATCAAATACATAAAATAAACTTAGAAATATAATATAAAATATAATGTTATACAATATAAATAAATTCAAAAATATAATATAAATATAACATAAATACAATGTATAAATAATATAAATATATTATACAAATATCTTTAATATTTTTAATTAAAAATAAAATGTGTCAGTGATTCCTACATGTTTGCCTCTGAGGCAGGGGGCATGTTGGCCACCATGCTATGAAAGTTCACAAAGTTTAAGAAGTATGGAGCAAGTTTGTAAAAAAAACATATTTCGTCCGAAGGATTATCCTACTATGAACTACACCAAACTATTTTTTTAAATCGACGACTGAAGCCATCCTAGAGACGACTCTCCACACTTTGACCATTCATCGCTTTTAAAACACTGTACATATATCATACAAATCCATTTATTACGCCTTGTCCATCAGAATTTGATGACGTCCCAGTTTTTCTTACACTGGAAACCACAGCGAAATAAATGAAGACGACGGCGTGCTCTGCTCCATCTAATCACAATGAAAATCAAGGGTCTAAAATAGTTGTCAAGTACAAGGATGACCCTCCAAACGATCTCAACGCTTAACATCAAATCGTGACAACAGTAAATGAAGAGATTTTTTTGGGTTAGGAAGCAAAAATATTTTCCTTTTCACAAGGTGAAGATGAAGAGACACAGACGCACAAGGGAAGCAACACATAGGCACGCAGTCTACGACGAAGCTCTCTGGATGGTTACATGCTCAACGTCCTCCGCTAACATTTTCTTTGCATTTTTCTATGCCATTTTTTGTTACAGTTTGATCAGCACGTCTTTTGCTTTAGTACAAAGCCCTTCTTTTTTTTATTAATGAATAATGAACGAATGATCAAGAGGGATCCAAGCATGCCATGTAAGTCAGAGGAGGAACAATCTAGAGAAGAGGGGACTGCTCTAGAAGATATTCTGTTCATGCACTTAGAAGATGCATTGGTATATCTGTCCACTCAATCACCTCAATAATGCTAAAACAATATCTAATCTATTAATGGCATTGGATTCATTATACCAACCCAAATTGCATGCCTTGTTGTTTTTCCTGCCGCCTCCCATCACCGCTTGTATTCTCCATAAATATGGTAGATGTAAAGATGAGTTTATCGGTCTTTCAATCAACTTTCATTTTGCATTCGAGGAAGCTCCTTTTGAATAGACAGTGAAGAAGAATTTTCCTTTTACCTGTAGCTCACAGGTTTTATCTTGTTCTTGTTTTAAATTTCCATTTAGCCATCTCGACTATGGCAGTTTAGTTTGTAATGCTCTACTTTTGCTAACTTGCATAGCTTATTTACGGTTACTTGTTTCACATAGTCATTGTTGTTCAGTCTTGGAATTAAAATCTTTTTGAGTAGTTAAAATTTCCATCTTGTATTGCTAATCTTCAAAAAATCTATAAGGTGTTATGTTTTTGAATGAATGAGTATTGGATGTTTTTTCTGTAAGATACTGTATGCTTTACACATAATATTTCACTGAATAATCATACGATTAATGTATTAGGTTTTTGTCTGCTTCCTTTATTTTGACAATGTATGGGGTGAGTGGATTGTACACGTGGCCAGATGCCTTTGCACCCTTGCGTTGTTCCCTTAGAGAAAGGGGACACGTCAGCTCCAAGTGAAATAAAATCATTTCATCTGTCCAATTTTTCCCACTACTTTTTACCATTTATTTTGGTTAGTTTTATTTTCACCGCTTTTCCGTCAATTTTTTCCATTGGTATCACTACTTTTCCGTGCATGTTTTCCATGCTTAATCCCACATATGAAATGGAGTGAAAATTGATTTCCCCGCACAGTAGTGGAATCGAGAATGGAGACAAAAACGCTCATTATTGTCATGCCACCAACACAAATCGAATGTCATTCTGTGGGGCTTCATGGAGTTATGCTTAAGTCATTTAATTATTTCTATAATTCAGAAGTACAATAAAAAAGTGCTACATAGGGGTAGTAGTTGGCCTAAATAAGAACTGAGTAAGGTTTTGGCAAGGGTTTTAGAGTATGTTTATTAAAATGAAAATTACGACCAAGATCCTAATAAGTAAAATGAAAATTACGGCCAAGATCTTAATAATTAAAATGAAAATTACGGCAATAATATTCAAATTATATAAAATTTATACAATTTAAGTTTATATTATATTTTTTATATATTAAAAGTCATTTAACTTAACATTTTATATTATAATGCAATTTATACTATTTTAAATTATATTATATTTATATTAAAAAAATTCCAATTTAAAAATAAGTATTTTTTACATGAAACTAAAAGTAAATAAATTAAGGATATATATTATTTTATTTTTAAAAAATATATATTATTTTAAAAATAATAATATAGATCATGTTTATGATTTATGATTTATATTATTTATTATGTTTTTAAAATTGTTCTAAAGTCAAAATAATTAATTTAATATTGATATATATCAATATTTTTCACATAGATTTACTTATATCTATACCATTTATGTACCTTACTATCTTCTCTCTCTATCTAGATATATATCCCTCTCTACCCCTCTCTATATATCACTTCCTATATCTTTATCTCTATCTCTTCATCTCCCTCTCTCATTGCCTCCCTCTTTCTATCTATATTGCTCCCTCTCCCTCTTCCTCTCTCCTTCCATCTCTCTCTTTCTCTCTCTCACACACACACCCTCTATCTTTTCAAATTTATATCTCTCTATCTCTCATTTGTATCATTATCTCTCTATCTTTCTATTTCTCTCCCTCCCTTGTTTTATCATGTGTCTATTTCTCTCCTTCCCTCTCCCTCCTCTATCTCTCTCTCTCTAGCTCATATACACACACAATCCCTATTTTTCCCTCCCTATCTCTATATTTATCTTTATTTTTTCCCCTTTATCTAACTCTCCCTTTCTCTCTATACCTCCCTCTCTATTAATTGTCTATGTCACCTCCTTTATCTTTTTTCTCTGTCTATCTCTATATCCAAATCTATCTCCCTCTCTATTTTATATCATTATCCCTACCTCTCTCTCTTGATATATCTCTTAATCTCCCTCTTGCTCCTCTCTCTATCTCTTTTTATTCATTTCTTGCTATTTGTCTATGTCTCTTTCCCCATCCCTCTCTATCTCGATAAATCTCCCTCTCCCCTCTCTCTCTCCCCTTTACCCGTCTCTCTCCCTCTCCTTCATATTCATCTCTCTTTCTCTCCCTCCCTCCTTTACCTGTCTCTCTCCCTCTCCTTCATATTCATCTCTCTCTCTCTCTCCCCTTTAACTATCTCTCTCCCTCTCTTTCATATTCATCTCTCTCTCTTCCCCCTCTGTCTCTTTCTCTTTATATCCCTATCTCTCCCTCTCTCCCCCTATTGCAAACATAACATGATCCTTTTTGTAATTGAATTTTATTATCTTCCTAATTTAAAGGTTTTGTTTTACAAATGTAAGAAAAATTAAACCAATTTTTTCCTTAATTGACCTTCCACAACTCTTGAAAATGCTACATAAGTTATGATGGGATACCCTTAGTGCCTGTACGTTAAAAAGATCAACAAGAGTGTTTTCCAACCCTTCATTAGAAATTCTTTAATAAATGTTTTCTGTGATCAACCACAAATAGAAGTAAACGAGAATCTTTGAATCATTATGCTAGACATGTGAGTGTTGGAATAAGAAAAGGATTACAAGAAGCTAGAGCTTCAACATCAGCTGTAGAAGAGAAGGAATTAAAGCATTTGGTAAATGACTATGGATGGAGAGAGAGGTTTCTAACAATAGAAAAGGAGGAGATGGATGCAGTAACATATATTCAGCCTGCAGCCTTTTACAGTCCAGCCCCAATTTGGGACAACTTTTTGTACATGATTTTCAAGGTTATGTCCTTTTAACAGACGATTTTGAGATGTTTATACATTCCATTTCTTTTTCCTTATTTTGCCGATTATGATGTCTTGGAGAACTATTCCATTTCAAACCTGCTTTAGAAGCACATCGAATCCACTCAAGATTATCATTTGAAAATTTCCAAAGCTATAGTGGATGCATGGCTACTCTTTAAAATGCCTAAAAAAAAAGCCATATATTTTATATGCTGATCTTACATTTTATCTTTGCTCTAATGTGATAGCTTTAGTTGTTTTTTTTGTCATTTTCCACCGTCACTTTTTAAAAACTGCCAATATTTTTCATTCACTATATTTTTCACCATTTTGCCTATAGAGGTGAAAATGTTGATTTTGGAAAACCTCTCAAGCTAAAACCATTTGCCCGTTTCGATTCGTCTCTTCTTGATAGTAATATTACTCTAGTGAATCAAAAGTCCTCTTTCTGGAAGAAAACAAAGCTCTTTTATTAAATCTCTATTTTCACAACAATTTCTAGATGTTTATATATACATGGTTATAAATATTTGTATAGAAGAATTGGAATGAGTTAATTACTATTGGATGGGCAATGAATGTAAAAGTTGTGGGTTGTAGTTATTAGTGTTGAATAGATTTCAGTATATCATGATCAATTGACCGAATCATATAGGATACGTTAGCAAATTTCATGTTGGAGTTAACACCTAGATAATTGACAAGTTGATGTTACATTTTCCCATAGGATCTAATCATTTTAAATGAAATTCCAATTTAAAATACTCAAACTTATCTTCTCTTTTATTATTGAAAGTGATATACCCTAGATTAATTATTTGCATTGATACTAAGTGAGAATGTTAATATACAGTGTGGATTTTTTATTTTAATTGATTAGGTTTTAGAATTATGAAAGGGAAAGAACAAAAAATATTTAGCATGCAATTGAAAATGTCTATTTTTCTTTAAATCTATGTTGCAAGTTTTTTCCAATGATCTATCTTCAAAATGCTTAATTCTTGAAAAGTAATGCACTAAGAATAGGTTTGGTATTTTAATTTTAATATATATTTTGAGTTATTTTCATTTTAATAATAATAAATAGTTTTCTATAAAGATATATAATGTTTAAATAAATTATTCTTTAGTATAATTTTAATTAGGAATAAAAAGGCCAAAAAACAATCTTAGCTTTTTTATATCTTTGTCCTTTTTATTTATTTAATTTATATCTTCATTTTTTATAGCTATTTTTTTAACTATAAACGTACATTTTATACACATTTTCTATATATTATGAATTGAATTTGTACATTTAAATGCAAATGTTATCCATTATTGTATTTAACATATGACATTAGTTAAATATCAACTTGTATGGTTTGCATGGAGAGATATCCAAGAATCAAAACTAGGCAAACAAATGGACTCACAACTTGTTCTAGATGCATATCTGAAAAGAATGACCATCGGTTCTTAAAGTGGAACAACATGGACCCTGGTGAGCAACCTATATGTTTACAAATCCTATCCCAAATTGAGGAAATGCTAATAGCAAGAGTTAGCCCAATACTCCAAGTTACATATGCAAGGGGGGCAACTAAAATACAGTGGCCACACTATCAACTTTCCACAAGATATATTTGCAATTGCATCCTATTTTCCTAGGCATATTACTGACCTTGATATTCTAATAGTAAACAGGGAAAATATCGACCAACAACCATATAGCTTCCTTGTGAGTAGAGGTCGTGTCCACGAGGCACTTAAATATAAGATATGCAATGACCCATACTACAAGGATGTCCAAATAGATGAGCTTGCATTATCAAATTTGCCAGAGTGTTCTACTATGTCTCAAACCTTATTAGCACATCCTTTGTAGTGAATCTCCCACATGCATCGCATAAAGGTCAAAGAGGTGCTCTTTTGCTACAACTAGGTGTAGGATGACCAACACCAACCATTGCATGGCCGCCCATTTCTCCAACTCCTATAAATGAATACACCACTGAAGGATTATTTGCTATGGCATTCCCCACTTTGTTTCCAAATGGAAAAGCTGCATTCAAGCAACAACGTATCAAGGATATTAAACTACATGAATATTCTCTCAACCTTATAAGGTACCATGATCAGCGGTTTGGGAAACACCCTCGGTTTAGGTACTTCATTCTAAATATCATTATGTGCCAGCGTAGCCAAGCAACCTCCTCTGTATTTGTCAACAAAAATCTTGATGGTCGTCTTCCTTCAACAATCTACGACTTGCGCCAAAGATTAAAGTACATGCCAAATGACAAACTTGTAGATCAGCTCATGCGATTTAGTTTGACCATTTGTGGAATGCGTCCATTTTGGACCCAATGTCGAGGGGAGCTTTCAGACATGATCATTCAAATTGGTTTCCCGTCACTCTTCTTCACCCTAAGTGCAACAGATACTAAATGGCTAGACTTGCATGCCATCATTCCAACCAAGCCTCCTACAAATCCTTCCATGGCTTCTAAATGGAGGATCCATAACATTGTACAAAATCCACACCTCACCGCTGTCTACATGCACAACAGGTTTATTGCATTTTAGGAAGAGGTCTTACAAAAACTCCTTGGTGCATCTGAATATTGGTATAGGTAAACCCTTTCTTTCTCAATCTTGCAAGATACACACATACTTTAATTGTTTACTATAAATCATCACTTCACTTTTAACAATAGACTCTTACCTTAATAGTTTTCTAAATATCATCTTTTCATAGGTATGAATGGCAACACAGAGGATCCGCACACATTCATGGTTTTCTATGGCTTGCACAAACTCCTAATATTAGTAGATTAGAATGGAATAACATTCAATCTGTACAAAATGTACTTGATTACATAGATAGATATGTCTCCGCTTGGAATCCACGTACCCTCCAATTGAAGGAACAAACAATTCACCGCTCTATTCTTGATGATCCATGCTTGCTAGACACAACAAGGATATTGTCATGTGAGCCCTCAACAGACTATTGTGAATTAGTCAATCGTGTTGAACGATACACAAAGTGTAATTTGCTAACATGCCTTAGAAAGAAAAGCCCAACTATTGTATGTCGCTACAAAGCACCATGGTCCATGCAAGAAAAGTCAACTCTTTCAAATTATGAGACCGGTCATCCTAAGCATACACCAGCTCGTAATGATGATCGGTTGAACCTTCACAACCCATCTATCCTATCTATCTGGAGGGCTAATGTAGATTGCCAACCTGTATTATCAATTGCTGCTGTCCTCAAATATATTGCAAAAAATGCTGGAAAAGTTGAGCACAAATCTGATTCATACCATACCATGTTATCTCGTATCTCCACAAACTTAGAGTCAGAATTGCCAACCCCAATTGCTTTTTCGTAAATTGCTTACTGATAGCCTACTGGATCGTGATATTAGTGCACAAGAAACTTGCCACCTTCTACTAAAATTACCCCTCTCCATATCTAGTAGAACATTTGTGTCTTTAAAAGTTGAAATTACATGGTTGATTATATCACATACTATATACACATATACCAATTAATTATCAATTTATATTTTACAATTTTATTAAGGCTGATCCATTTCAAACAATATATCTAAAACATAATCCTTTAAGCTAACAATCAGTTGCATCAAATCATTTCCATTTCCACATTTTCTTATAATCACAAATTGTTATCTATTCCGACCAAAAATTCGGCGTACCCAATTGCACACAAAAAATGCAATGCTAGTTTAGTTACAACCAATATTTAAAGAGATATTTTTTGTTAATGACATGGGGCATCCATTCTTCTGTGGTGTATTAGCAGCTGTCAAATTCCTTTCCCTTAACATGAATTTTAATTTGAATCATTTCCAAAGAAAATTTGGTGAAATGTCATTTCGTTTCCAATACCACTAGTGCCATTTGGACCAGATTAAGGGCGGGGTACAACTTATACCCCATTATACATGCCAAGGTAAGTTGTCATATAACTACATTTTTTACCTTTATTTAAAAATCAGTTGTTGCCGAGTTGTGTTTTTTTTTTTTCCTTTTGCTATTGCAAGCTTTCATCGACCAAATTTGGCACTGGAATAGGTATTTATTTAGCAAGATTTGTAGCTTTCTTAGGACTTTTTCTCTTAAATGTAGGCATTATTTGTGTATTTTTATGTTAAGTTGTCAAGCAAATGTGCGAGACAATGTAGGAGCTTCTATTCTAGCTCTAGTTTCTAACAATTTTACTTAATTTTTGCATTCATTTTGTGTCTTCTAACTTAGATTTGTTATTTATTTTTCTTGGTTAAATTTAGTTGAGATGGTGGTGTTAGTGTAATGTGTTTCTTTTGAGGTTTTGGAACAAATATTTTGCCTATTTTGCGTATAATGATTTTAAATTGTAATTAAAACTGTATGTCTTCTTCATATTTTTTCCTAAGCTTAAAGCTTAACTAAATTTTTAGTCTAGTAGATAAGATAATTTGTTATAGTCTTGTCTTCATTTTGGTTTATGAAGAGGTTTTAACTATAAATCCTTCTGTTTTCTGTAGTGTGGTTATTTTTGATGATCTTCTCTCTCTTTTTTCTATCATTTTGTACAAACTTAATCTTTTTTTTTGGCTTTAGAATTATTATACTTTAACAGTTGTCTTATTGATTTTATTAAAATTTTGTATAGTTTAATGCAACAATTCTTGAATATTTAACCACTATGTTTTTGTAGGATCTTAAGATTTTGTTTGAGAATTTTTGAAGTATTATAATTAACACCTACCTTGTTTTGAATTCCATCGCCATTCAACGGCATAGGAAATCCATTATTTAGCATATTACCATATGTCAGCTTCATTTTTGTTTGAACGTGTTTCATTCTCGACCATTTTCAAGGCAAATTTGGCAAAATGTCATTTCATTCCAATACAGCTAGTGCCCTATGTTAAGAAGCTATAATAGTTGATTGTTTGAACCATATTACTATTGGGGTGGGGCTTATACTCTATTATACAGGCTACAAAATCTACTGTTTTACTTCATTTTTTTCACCTTAATGTTAAAAAAACATTGGTTGATGAGTTGGTGTTCTTATTTTTCTTTCTCATTAACATGGCCTTTTTAGGGGATTCTATGGTATAATCATAAAACACTTAATTTCTTAGTCAATTTTGTAATCAAATAGGATAGGAATTTTTGTAAAGAACTCTTTGAACCCTTTCTATTTAGAAAATGTATACTCTTACTTTTAGAAGTAGTTAGATCGTTTCCCCACCAAATAAAAAGCACGGTCCTTTATATTGAGATACATAAAACAAAATATTAATTAAAGTAAACCTTAATTTTTTAATTCATTTATTAAAAATTTGGGCATGTACTTGCCCTTCAAAATCATTGTTAACCTAGTTTTTCCTCAAGTTTAAAAGGAGTTCAATTAGATTCCTTTACCTTAGATTTTCCATTGTCTATCTTGGATACATCCATCCATGAACTATTCCTTACTCTTTTCTCTTTCAATGTCTTCTTCAAGGGTCTGTTATTTTTCACCTTATTTGGCCATGATCCTCACATTTATTGCACCGATTGCTTGAAAATATGATTCAGAAGGTTGAAATCCCTCTTCCAAGATATTGTCTCTATCATATGAATCAAGGCAAACAACCGTCCATAATGGAAAAGTTTAAACTTCTTTCATACCAATATGCTATGTAATATAGCATTTTTGTTCTTTGGGAAATCTTAAGATTTTTGTTGTATTATACTACCCTTCTTGAATTATACATTATATTGACACAAGTTTAGAATGCAATTAGTGAATTAAGTAGTGTTTTTTAAGTTCTTGGAATTGAAACCATACTATTGTTGTATGGATGAGGTAGTCATGAAAACAAATATGTTCTTACATTAACTAGAATTTACTAATTTGTGAGGCCTACTATTTGATACACCCATTTTACTGTTTTTGTTTCTATCATGTTGATACTCTATGTGGTTTAGACTATTTTGGATAATCATTGACATTTCATTTTATGATGGTTTCCTATTATGATGCTTATGAGTATTATATGTGTGTGATGTTTTGCTTATTGATATGTTCATGTTTATCTAATTATAATGGTAGGAATGGATAAATGGTTATGATATATGATTGATAAGATGTTAAAATTGAATTAGGTGAATATGAGACTCCTTTATAATGCTATGACTTGATAGGAATTGATAGAATATGTTGTTGCTAGATAAATAGTAATTAAGGATGTTGAACTTATTGATTTAGGAATTGATTGTGTCATTTATGTGTATAAAATTGTTGATTTAATTGTGGATTATCTTGCATTGGATATATTGACAAGTGAAAATTGAGTGTGCTAGTACACACTCATGGCCAATGGGATTGGAGGTAACCAAGGGTACCCGATTTGTGTTAGCCAAGTGAAACCCACTATGGTTCATATAGAGAATGGATCATAGCCTCTGTGTTGTATTTCATTTTGTGATTAAAAGATTTAGTGTTGAATCTTGTGACTATGCTTTTAAAGTCAATTAAACTTTTGATGAGGATTTTGATGCATTTTGGAAAATTCTTTTATTGTGTTTGAATTTCAATTTCTTTTTGAAGGTTCAAAAATGTTGAATTAGTCCTTAGAATGGATTAATTGACCCTAATTTAACCCCTGTGATGGTTACCTATGGGTTAGGAGTCAAATCAAGCCCATAACTTTTGAAAATTGCAAGTTGTGACCTTTCTTAATTGGCCATTAAGAAGGGTGACGGATTTTGGAAATGGGGTTGGAGTGTTGGCTCCAAAATCTCATTTATGAGATTTGAAAGTCTTTGTTGAGTGTTGAACACTCTTTGGCCTTTCACTTCCCCAAGAGAACTTGTGGGGAGGTGTGTCTATAGGAGTGAATGACAGAGTGACATGTCTCCAAGGTGTTTCAACCCTTGACTCCTATATCAATCCTTTGGAAAGCCAAAGGAGGGGTTCCTTTTCTTTTGAGAAATTTTAGTTTTGCTTAATTTGGGGAAAAGGAGTTGGGAAAGATCTTCTTCAACTTTATATTTGGAAGCTTGCACAAAAAAGTTGGTTTAAAATCCTTCTTTTTGTTTCATGCAATGGTTGTTTGAATGCTTATTATTCTTTGTGAATGCTTTCTTTTTATGTTGGGTGTTGTTATTGTTTTGTTGGGATGGGTGTTGGATTAGCTCCTCTTCAAGGAGGGTGAGCAATGCATGTGTGGGATAGAGAAAGGTAGCACCTTCTTGGGAGTTTTATCACTTTGGAAAAATGGATAGGGTATGAGTACCCATTAAAATGTTGGGGTTGTGGATAGGGTATGAGTACCCGCAAAAATGATGTAGGTTTGGGATGGTTGGATTGGTGATATATGGTATAGGGGTGTGAAGGAAGAAGGGAAATAAAGCCCCATTATATGTTATTGAATGGATATGAATATTTCTAGAAACCCCAAGATCGAGTGCACCTTGTCTCTCCCTTAAGAAATTCATGAGTGGACTTTCTATGTGTGTTTTGAAATCCTTGGGGAAAAGGGTTTTGTATGCTACATGTATTTTTCCTTGTTGGTTATTGTTTGAAAATTTATTGTGATGTGTGTACCTCTTGGTTACCTCCTAGCTTAGGGGGTGGTTGGTTTTCCAACCCAAGGTTGGGAAGTGAGCAGTCCCTATTGGCCATGGAAAGAAGTTTTGTGTGTTTTCTTGTAGGTCCTTGAGAGCTAATAGTTGAAAGTAGTTGTATTCTCCTTGCAAAAGAGAAAGAGATTAATGTGATCCTCTCAAAAGTAATCTGTTGTGGTTGAGTGTTAAGTTTGAAAGGTTGTCAAGAAAAAGAAAAGAGTGATGTTGTGGAAATATGTGTAACTTGAAATGCTTCCTTTTCCTCATCTTTGTAATGAAATAACGCTATGTTTAAACTACTTGTTATTCTTCCATTCTGTATTTGTTGCTTAAGTACAAATTCAAATGAAAGTAAGTACATTTATGTAAGGATAAAATGTGCCTAAATGATCCTTGTATATTGTTGCAAAGTAAGAAGTCCAATTTAAATTATTCCCTAGAATGTTGTGTACAGACATGAAAGGAATGTGAGTAGAATTTTGTGTATGGTTTTATGGTATCTAGGAAGGGAATTTTTTTCATAAAAAGAAAAAAGAAGAAGAGGGAAATCATTCTATGTATCTAAATGTATTTATATGTCTGCATATAGGAGGAATATTGAGGTTTTAATTGTCATTTTCGTGCTATCCCGCATCGGTATATTTTTGTAGTTAACAAATCACAGCCGTGATAAGAGAGAGCATGTTTTCCTTTGTTTTGTGTGTATACTGCTACTAAATGTATTTTGCATATATCTGGAAAGGTCTATGAATAATGCTTGCATGAGACTGAGCAGAGAAGAGAGAGATTTCCCTTAATTCTGCATAAAAGTATGTTTTTGTTTTTGTTGTAAAATCAAGATAAAATGTAGAAATCAATCAGATATAATGGTGAAAATGGAACTAGTGCTCAGTGGTTCTCTTCAAAGAAAGAAATTGTGGTGCGAACCCACATGAAATCTAATATGAAATATAGTAAGGTTTGAATTGTGCTCTCCCTGCTCCTTGCTTTCCTGTGCAAATGTTGTGAAAAGAAAGAGGATGTGATTATTCGTAGAGTGATATCTAAGTTACCCACCCATTTGTCAAATCAGTTTACTCCAACCGTTTCGATAAAGTAAACCCTCTGTATTAGCTTGCAAGAAAATAATCTCTTTCTATTACCTCATAAATTTGTCTCAAATCTTCTATCTGACATTTGATACGTGCCACCGCCGTTGTCATTTACTTTCTTCTCCTTGTTATGGGAGTGTTGTTGATTTGAAACCAATATAAGGAAACCAACGTAATTACCGGAGCAGGCCTTATGTTTCTTTTAATATTTAAGTCTCAGTGACTTTGTTGCCATAGAAATTTATTACCATTCATAACTTCACGTGATCTCTCCTTATCGAATGAAAACATCCTTTATGGCTTATCTTTTAAAAGGAGATAAAAAAAAATAGAAACATCATATGGAAATCTTAAATTAAGTTGAAATTTTAGTGAAGTTTAAAACTAAACCTTAGGGAGAGATTCGTGCGATTAAGAAGGGAAGAAAGTCCCTTAAGTTTATCTTCAAGTAAACTTCTTATCCTTAAAAAGGGGGATATAGTTAATTAAACAAAAAAAAAACTTAGATTCCATGATAAATATCAAAGGGCGCCACCAAACTATTAATAGCGCCACCAAACTATTAATAAGTTCTTTAAAAAGCTATTCACGTTATAATATACCCTTTGAATAAGCTCTTAATCTTTAAGAAATAAAAGGAATCGTAAATTTCTTAAAGACCTAGGGGAGAGGGGCCCATAGTGGAGCGGGGTCCAATAGTGGGGATAGAAGTAGTCCTCAGTGGGTCCTATAGTGAAGCACCTTAATATCCAATTGCAAAACACTTTTTATCCACAAAATACATAAACTGACAAATCATATGATGCCACATTAGCACACCAATAAAACATGACTTAGTGCACCACTATTGGTCTCACTTTTTCTTTGGGCCTTTTTTGGATACCTAAACAAAAAGAATGTTGATGTGGCATCATATTGATGATGTGGCCCTAAAACGAAATATAGAAACATGTGAGTTGTCAAATAAACTATTGTACAAAATTGGGAGTGATTTGAAATTTCCACGTAGGATTTTGAGAAAGGCGGAGTTAGGGTGCTCCACTATGGGCCCCTCTCCCCTAGCTTTTTATTTCTTTTAATAAGGATTATTGAAGACTTCGATTTAAAGTGAAGTGAGAAATATATGTATATAAATAGTTCCTCTTTTGATTTTATATAATACGTGATATTTACTTTATTTGTTTATTTTTATATTTTTATAATATCTTAGTCATTTAATTATTAATTGTCAATTTCCTTTAAAATAATATATAGGAATAATTCAATGGGATTATCAATAAGATAATTATTTCTCAAATAAAATTTGTTTAGGTTAAGTAAATTAAATTTGAAGATCACATATGAACCATATTTATATTAACGTGATTATGAACAATTAATTTACCCTATCATTAACACTACAACAATATAAGGACAATGTCATTAGGGTTAGTGAAAAAAACCTTATCACCAAAGTTAGTTAATCTTTTGATGGATTAATAATCTTTTCATAATAGGATGGAGCATGTTATCAAGATGATTTTGCCACTGATAGCCATAGCTTTTATTTGAAACCTAACATAACCTTTTACCTAAGTCTTGAGTCATCCCATCCTTGGTTGAAGGGTGTGTGTGATGAATTATGTGTACTCGATGTCATTTCCTTCCATTGTCTCGCTCTCGAGTGACACTCAATGGAGATGTTGTATGAGAAACATTCCTCGATGTGTGTAGCATATGACCCTTCTAGTGCTCGATTATCAATTGTTAGTGTTTTTGTTAGAGTTTTTGTAGCTTTGTTCAAAAAACTATGGTGGTTGTTTTTTTGCCCCTTAGTCAAAATTTAGGGCATTACATAATTTTTTTTTAACAATTTGATGAAATGAACTCCTTATACAAATTTGAAGTCTTACAAACACAATAACAAATTTGCACAACATATGCGATAAAGAAAATAATATGTTTTATTGCAGCAAATATGAAATGGGATTACAACATGCAGAAGATCACAAGATTCCCTTTCAACATGGACTTTTTGATTACATAAATCAGCTAGTTATGTAAACCTGAAACTTCTCCTGTAGTGCCCTCCCCGATTTTTCCATCTCATGATTTAAATTATTTGACCTTATGTATTTGGTTGTTTAAATTGGAAACGTTTGATAAACAAGATTTGGATTATTTAATACATTATAATAAAAAAAGAAAAGAAAAGAAGGGTAAAATATAATAAATAAATCGTAATACAATTTATAAATCAAATTAAATGAATTATCATTACTACAAGATCTAAATTTAGGTTATTTGTTACAATGGATTTGCAACCACTTTGCAAGAGTAAGTGTAACTTATTTTTGAAGATTCTTGTATCTAACAGTTAGTAGAAAATATCTGCTACAAGTTAATGTAATGTAAATAAATACATGCCTATAACTGTAATGAAGAGCATGTTTAGTAGTTACTCCCATAAAGGAGGAATAGTGGAGAGGATAGGTAGGCACATGGTGAGGGCATGCAAAAAGGTAGAGATCCTCCTTTAACGGTAATAGCCTATTTTTAGAAGACTTAATAAATAAATAAAAACTTCTAGTGGAACTCTTCGAACAGGATAGGAGGACATATACTTCACTAGTGTCCATTATTACGGAACAAAAATTAAGGAAAGAGGGGGAAAAAGTTTTCTTGGTTTCTCTGGAAGTCTTTTGGGTTTTTGGAAAATTATCATAGAGGAAGGAGATATTTGGGTTGCTTAGATTTCAAAGAGGCAACTAGAAATTGAAGATCATTGCATCAAGTCTATAGCCCTGTCAGGCTAATACGTCAGGTTCTTCTGAGATCCATTATCTTTTCATGTTTAGAATGGAAAGTAATAATACAGTTGTGTTTTCGGGTTCAAATTATGTCTTTATACAACTCAGCTAGTGAATATAAGTTCTGAAACATTTCTACTCTATATTGCTCTTTCTTGATGTTTTCTTTAGATTATTTTCAACAGGGTATTGCTTTTGTTTCTGTTTGTTTCAAGAGTGTGGGGATTGTTTTTCTTAACTATCATAGCTCCTTCATTTTTATGAATACACCTCAATACAACAATAGGTTGTTGTAGTTATGGCTTCCATGCAGAAGATCTCCCTCCTTGTGTGCCTCACTCTGTTCATACTAATATGTTGGATTTTTCCTTTGCTTAAGTGTTGACCTTGTTTGCTGACTTGAAACATTTTGAAGACGACTACCAAGAATGGAAATTCACGCACTTCACTGGTACACTTGTATGGCCGACGCTGGAAACGTAGGTTTAGATTTATTCTGAATCATGTTTGCAAGTTTTATTTGATACGCCGCTTTACTCAGCCGTGTGTCTTGGGAATACCTTGTACTGTTAACTTATTTTTTTTACAATGTACTCTGACTTCTTTAATCACTTTTTCCCTAATCGGACTTAGGCGTGGTATTCCTGAGCCATGTTCCTAAACTTTTGTTCGCAATTGTAGCACTTGAAAATAAAATATTTTCAATTACTAACATAATAAAGAGTTTTCCATCGATCGTGGTGAAGATTAATTTCCAAACTTCAAACTTGAGCGAGTCTCTCGAAACTCACCACCAAACAGAAATGTGTTAAGTTCAAAAAAGAAAAGTTGTACATTATTTCTCCTACTCTTAAGTCATGTATTTGCACCTCGCCTTTCTCCTTCCCTTCAGTTTGGTGGTTAACATTTGGGATTTGATAGTAATGCACGTAGATGGCGATAATTCCAAATTCCAATATTCATTTTCTAATATACTTGACAACCTATCACTGTACAGCGTTTAGAGTTGAGGCAGTGTACAGATTTATGTAGCCTCCCTGAAACCTTTGGTAACTTATCACAGTTGCAACTTTTAGACTGCAAAGGTGTAGTAAATTAAATGATCTCTCTGTTTTCATTATCAACCTGTCTCTGTTGCGGCACTTGTACATATTAGGAAGTTTATAGGTTTAAATAATCTCTTTGATGTCATTGTCAACCATTCTCAGCCATAGCACTTGAACTTAATAGGGAGCTCTTTTATGTTAAAATTCGGTCTCAGGCCTCCTCGTGGAAATCGCTTACCCCTTCTTGTATTTTAGATGCTCTTCTAGAAAATGCTACGAATAGTTAAAACTTAGGATCAAACACTTCAAAGAAGTATTAAACTTTTACTTTGGCTTGTCAGCAATAAGCCAAATCTTCTGTATGAGAATTCAATTTCATTAAACCTCAACTTCTCTCTAATGTTGAATAGACTCTGCACTGTGTATTATTTAGGCTTAATGGAGTCACCTTCTAATTCTCTATACCTAGAAGATCTATTGAATATTCTTTTCGACCTCATAACCTTGTGCATTGATTTGTCAACTGACGATGCTTTTGTAGAGGAGTTATTGTTATGTAGCGTTTTATAAGCTCTTGATCTCTCCCATAATAGCTACTATGATATGTTGCTTGACGAGGAGTATTGGATATCGAGTTATATGTTACAAATATGCTCCTATAAATATGTAATGCGATGTTTATATATATATTTATATAATGATGCCTATATATACAATAGTGAATGAGAATATTTATTCTAATTCAATTTAATATATGGAAATAAAGTAGACTCCTAACTATGGAGACAATTAAGTAATTGTATTATTTAAGAATAAGAATCTTAGCGGCAAACTAGAAGTCATTTGTAATATAATCAAAACTTAGATTGGAAGAAGGAATGTTCTCATGGTATAGGTTGAACTACCTTATAATAGATGGACTAGGTTATCTTATGTATCGATTACTAAAAGTTGATTCAGGTTCTTAGTTTATTGTAATGTCGTTATGCAATTAGTATTTTTTTGAATAATTGTTGCTATGGTTAATCATGGAGTATTGTGGTATATGACCTAGATAAGAGAATTTAGTGCCTAAGTTGGTGAACATTAAAAGGGTGGAAACGATGTTATATATATATATATATATATGTAAGTTTGAGGAGGAGTTAGGTTTCTAAAGATAAAGGTGAACCATGAAGTATATTGTAACTTCCTTAATGATTGTATAGTTGGATTGATAGTAAATTAAGTAAAAGAGATTTAGGAATTTGAGTGTATATTTGTATCTTCTTTTTAAAAGATAGTGTTTATGTGTTAGAATATATGTTCTAGCTTTAGATTTGCGTCAAGTATTAATGACTTATTTGGTGATTCTACTTGGCATTCTTAATAGCTAATGGATATGCATCACTTCATGGATTACTATTGTCGTAACAACCAGAATTAATTGATTGTTTGGTTGTTCTGAACTATACATTTGAATGAGTGGATAAGTAACATGATGTTGAGAAAATAAGGTCTTACGTGGATGTATTATTTGATGATTCTTATTGATCTTATCATTGTGCTTATTGGCATTGAGTTTTCTTCTTTTGAGTTGATTTCAGTGTTGAGTTTAGAGTTGGTTGTTTTTACGATTGTTGACACTGATGTTTAGTTTTGAGATGGTTATGGTTGGTTTTGATTTTGAGATCATGTCCTGTAGCCACATTGATTTGGGAACCATTGTGTTGTAATCTGTTTGTCTTCCAGAGGTTAGAGGGGATATGGTTCTTACTTGTAAGATTTGGTATGGGGGTCTGGCGACCTAAGAGGATTGCCTTGGGTAACCCATATCTGGCATGTTGTAGTTTCTAATTTTTATGATGTCTCACCTGAATGTGGGTAGTTTTATGATCCTGTCACTTTGATAATGGTTGATGTTGCACTTGGTTTGTGTTTATGTGGCTTGAGCCTTACACTTGATGTGGTTTTCATTACTCTGAAGTTTGTTCTAGCGTGAGATGGTGCATGCCTCTCTTGATGCAGCTATTTTATTGGATTATGTTTCTTGAGCAAGTTGGCTTTCCATTTGAGTTTTTGAGATATGTTGTTAGTAGGGGAGTGGTTCTTCATGGGGGCCGGCACACAAAGTGGTGCCTGGGTAACTCATGTGGAATTAGTCTAATAAGTGAAAA
>VDFB02174569.1:0-28972 GCA_007258455.2 Sequoia sempervirens
TTGTTGTAATGAATAAATTTTCATTTTAGATTTATTATTGTATGCATGTGTGCTTCTAATAATCTAATGATCCTTGTTATCCTATTATTGCAGCGTTTTATTTTAGCGTTACATTCAATGAACTTGTTGACGTCTTTCTTAATCATTTCCAAGTGCACATAGGTCCCAAGACGGCTTTATCTGATTTAATGCAATATAAGCAAAACAAAGATGAAAAGATCATTGACTTCATAGCATGATACCAATTGCTTTACTCACAAATCAACATTAAAATTCTTGATGTTGACCTTCAAAGAATGTTCATTGAAAATTTTCAAAACAATATTTAAGATAAACTTGGGATGATGAAATTTCCCTCCTTTACACACTTGTATACAACCCTTTGTGACTATCAAAATTCAGTTAGTCACTGTGAAGCAAAAACTCCTTCTAACCATCCTAAGAAATCCGAATTTGTGCACCATAGCAATTCCCAACCTTTCAAGAAACAAAATAAGAGATTTTTACAATTAAATACACCTCAAACGAGTCAACATGTTAACTCCCAAGTAGTTGCCTTAAAACAAAAAATCAATATCCACTTAGGGAAAGGAGTAGATAATTTACCCCATTACCTAATACCCTTCACTCCATTATGTTGCAACTTATAAGTAAGAACTTAGTTACTTTACCTCCTGTTAGAGCCATTGATACCACTAAGCCCTTCCCTCCAAACTTTAACTCGAATGCCTTTTTTCCATTATCACCAACAAAATGGACACAATATAGAACAATGTAAGTGTCTTAAACATATTGTACAAGACCTCGTTGATTCTAATCACATCCAGATTGGTGGTGTTAATGATCAAGGAAATAAGCCTATTGCCCCACCCAACAAAAATCTACAAATCTTTACCAACCACATGCCAAATCATAATGTCTCTTTTGTGAAAGCTAGTGACACTAAGAATGATGCGATGAATATTGAAAAACATCAAGATGCAAATAATGACATTATGAGTAAAAATGAAGACTTATGATGTATGGTCAGATTCATTGATGTTCAACTTCATAAGGGCCAAACCAAAATGCCCCTTTGACATTTATTTCTCACAAAATGATATAATTAGACATGCACCTGATGGTGGGTCTTTACATCACTAGAAGAATCAATGACAAGCCTACTAATGGGATATTAATTGATCTTATGTGTGTAGAGAATGTGATCACCAAGGAATTCTTATTTCTGCATGAAATTTATCAAGATTCTTATGAACAACCAAAGTCATGGATCAAAACACATAATGGTTTTTCTTGCCCTATAATAGGTTTGATCACTCTTCCTTTAAAAGTTGGACCGAAACAATTGAATGTCTTATTCTCCATCATCCTATCATCAAACTAATTTCATGGGAAGCTTGGTTATCTATGGCTACACTTCATGGATGTCTTCCCATCAATAGTATATAAATACTTAAATTTTCCATTTGGCAATGACATCTTTGTTGTGCATCATAGTGGCTTCAATCCTATGTCTTCCCGAGGAAATTTCTCAATGGGTTTCTTCTAGCCTAAACTTATGGAACATATTAAGCCTCGTGGACACTTGTTTTTCAAATTTTATCAAAATTTTAAGGCAAAGTGCATCAAAAATTTATCCCTTAGCAACATGCCTCAACCCATGATTGAGCCTCCTATCATTGATGGAACCATAATTGAACCAAAAACCCCTCCAAGTAACCAAGACCAACCCATGACAAACCCTTTTCCTATCTCCTATAAAAGACCAAGAGATAACCAAATAAGTCCTATTGTCCCTCCTAAGATGAAACAAGTTTATAAAGCTAAAGAGAAATTGTTCAATAACCTCCCATGGTTCCTTTTGTTCCTTCCTTATAGGAAGAAAAGAAACCTTTGGTTGATAAACCCACTTCTACACAATAGCAACTTGAAAATCATGCAGAAAGAAATAGAAATGATAAAGAGTGTAAGCATAGACGTCGTTCTATTGCTCATAAGTTAAAAGAAGAGAACAAAACATAAAATCAAGATAAAAATTTAGTAAAGCATGATGATTCTCCACCTTTGCCACAAACAACAAAAACAACATGAAACATCTATGTACATTGTCATTAGGCCTCCAATTGTGATTAACTTGGATAATGATGATGAGTTTTCTAAGATTGATGAGGAAGTACATAATGAGCTGAATTTATTGTTTTCCTCTTCCCTAAGCTTAAATGATAACAACCATGATGATCCTCTTATAAAGAGTGATTCATCACGTGTTGAACTTGGTGATGCTTCTAGTATGGCACTTGTTGTTGTCCCTTTGGCTAGTTATATGCCTTTTGCATATAATGAACAAGATTGGGATGTGGATGACCTTCTATTGGTTGACTCGCATGTGCCATACTAGTCTTTTCTTTGTTCTTTGTGATTGCATGTGTGTAATATGATCCCCATATAGTGTTGCTTGGTGTGTCTTTATATGTGTGTAAGCCTACTTTGGATGACCCTTGTCACTCCATTGGTGCAAGGATACAAAGGAAGTGAATCCATTGTGGCATTCTTATATTTGTATCTTCATTCTTCTATTTGTCCTAACCATTTATCTTTTCTCTTCTCTTGTGTTTTCCTTTTGGGGATGATGCAAGGTGTCAAGACATTCAAGTCTCTTCCATGTTGACCCAAAATCTTCTCCTTGTTTTCACTCTCTATGTGCCATTCTTCCTTCGTGCTTGTCGTTCCATGAGTTATTTAGGGAATGATGATACTTCCAAGATTTATTATATCATTGTAGCAAAGACATAATACTGACCCCAAATCCATGGATCCCTTATTTGTTATCTTAAGATTGCATATGGGGGGAAAACATTCCTTTCATGATGTAGCTCTATCTTGGAAAAATATGTTTTACATAGGGATTTTTGAATAAATCTCTCATGTATTGGAATTTATTGTGTTCTACTTTAAAGTAATTTCTCACAACATGGTTTTTAGAAAATTTCTTTAAAGTGGGGGCATGTGTGTCCCCACTCATTGTTTTCTTCAAAGTGTGATCTTCTTACTTTTTGTGATGTTTCTTCTTGGTGGTGGCATCAGGTTTGATTTCCTTCAAGAGTGTGACCTTTCTTAGCATATGGAATTCTTCTTAGTGGTGATGCTATAGATTGCATTCCCTAAGTTGTGAATCTTTTATCCTCGACTAGTCCTCTCTTGGTGACATTAAGCACGATGTTCCCTAAGGTGAGACCTTTCATGAACTAAGAAAAACCCCTTTGAATATCCTATTATATTTAAAATAGTCACCAAGCATAACACAACTTGCTTTCTAGTGGAGCCTTTTTCATCAGTGTCTAGCATAAAGTAGTTTTCTAGCCTTGTGACCATTTTTGTGGCACCTTATCAAAGTTATTAGGAGTCATAACTTTGGTATGGTTGATACATGGGATCCTATAGACCTAGCATGACTTTCCCATCAACCACCTTTTGGGGCTCACCTAGTGGACAACGGATTTCACTAGCCCATGTGAGTATATTTTCTTTGCATGTTGGCAGTGGGTTTCCACTTGTGGATTTTTTTTGGACAAAAAACTAAGGCTTGATCCATACCTATTGGAAAAATAGTCGAGGCTTGATCCACCCCTTTTCTCTTCACAATAATTGTGGCATTGTATGCTTGTGCATCTTGCCTTGATGTTGAATATTTAACATAAGCATGTGTCTCTTTGTGCCTTTGTTGGTTTTCCATGAGATCTTAGATCTTGGGGGATTGATCATCCTCCTTGACCTTTGTTGTCTTATATTTCCAATACTTGTACAAATAGACCTCCCTTGATGCTTTTTTGACAACTTTAGTGTGAGTTTGAGTGTAGGGATCATCCTCTCACTAAAGTGGGGGCTAAATGTAGTGTCAGAAAATGTACACCTTTACATTTTCACACTATTTTTGGGTCCCCTAATTAATTGGACTTAATTAAGCCTCTAATTGGCCCAATTATGCATTTAAAAGCCTAATTAATCCTATTTTCTGAAAGGGAAACATTTATTGAACAATTGCAATCATTAACTAAATTCAATTGAAATTGGTGTGTCCTAGGTTGGGGCCTAGGACCCATCCGCCCAAGGGCGAATGGGTCCCACTTAAGTTTAGGACCCCAATTTTTAATATGTTTTTGGCAGCATTTTTATTATTCAAATCCAATTTGCAATTGTCGTCCTTTGATGTTTAATTTTTAGGAAAATTAGAAAATTACCTATAAATACAAGTTCTTTTATCAAATTCAGATCTAGATTTCATATGCAAGCATTCCAAGAGAAAAGATTATTGTCAAGGTGTTCAGAGCAGATTTATCCGTGATTTTTATGGCAATTCAGATCCAAGCATTCATGTAGGTGTCCCTAATGCATGCATGGTTTTGGACCTAACATTTGTGATGTGAAATTTCGCTTGTTAGGTAAAATTCAAGCATCAATATCAACATCCCAAATCATGTGACTTTCATGCAAGATCAAGACCTTGGAGATGTGTTAAATTTCAATGCTTCAAGGATCTCCCGTTTCCGGCAGCATTTTGAAGGTGGTAGGCTTGCTTATGCATTCATTTCAATAATTTTCCACTTCATTGTATTTTCTTCCATTTAGGTTTAATTACAAAATGGGGTTTGACTGACGACCCCATTATAAAATAAACAATTTCTCCCTCTCTTTTTTGTTTGCAAATTTCCGGTGAAGAGGTTGAAATGATCAAAAGTGCAATTTTGTAGAAGTTTTTCATAGTTGTCAGAGCCCATGAGAAACTCACTTGTAGAATTTAATTTTGAATTGCAGTTATGAAACTTAGAAGAATCGAGAGTGTAGATCCAAAGAAGCCCAGTTAGTAGAAACATATCTTCGTCCTATGGCAGACCCCATTTTCCTAGGCCGAACCTGTCCTAAGGAGGACCTTTCGGTAGTGATTTTGGTCATGGGTGCATAAATTCATACCCATCTCGAGATCTACCATAAGTTTTGGATTTTGTTAGATTAAAGGTTTTAAATTAGTGATCACGAGGGCATCCAGTGGTGTAAAGGGCAATCTTGCATCACCCAAAAATAGTTAAATTTCAAGTTTCCCAATTTTTAGATGTTTTTACATTTTTGGATACCCTTTTCATCATAATGAAATTCCCAATTTATGGTTTTTATTTTCTATTCACGGGTTGAAAGATATTACAGTTTTAGTTTCCCAGATTTGCACCTGAAAATCTTTCGAGTTAGATTTGAGGCACTTAGAGCTTCGAATGGCCACAGAAACTTGCCAAAATCAACATAGCAGCTTTTGAGTGTGTTACTAACTTTGAGACCTTTCCAACGGTTCAAACGGTTCACGAATCGGAGTCCCGGATCAAAAGTTATGGCCCCGGGAAGTTGGCTCACTTTCTAGAAGATACAATTACAAATGTTCTTTTAGGTAGACTTCAAGTTAGCAATTTTTAGCATGAAGCAGCAAATTCAAATTTTAATGGTGTTTGGCTCAAATAAAGAGGAAGCTCTGTTATGGGGGTTCTAGTAGTATTTTGGAGTAACTTTTGAGGATAAGCTAGCATATTGTGAAAGGAATTGATTAGTAGCTTTCTGTAACTTGCATGTGTTGTAAAACTTGGGATTTGAGATCCTCTACATGTAAGAAGTTCCATTTTCTAAATAATAAAATTATTCTCTTGTTTTTGGTTTATTTTTTGTGTCTTGGGTTGTGCCCTCATCATTGATGATTAATGTTTTACATTGCATAATTGCATTCATTTGATATTTTTCATTTATCTCCCAAAAGTGCATTTCAAGCTAATTTACCCCATCCTTAGTCATAAGGAAAACAACAAGATCTTCATCAAGGTTGACTCACCTAAGGTTTTGAAAGTCAATATTTCCCTATGGGATCTATTTTTCTTAATGAACTAGGGAAAATAGGTGCATTATCCCCATTCAAAACCTATCACGCCTATTTCCTATCTTTCAATATATTTAATTGTCAGGAAATTAGAAAATTACCTATAAATACAAGGTCTTTTTATCAATTCAATATCTAGAAGCAATGTAGAACAAGAAAGAGAGAAAAAAATATAGCAAATATTATTTTCAAGAGCATTCAAGAGCAGATTTCTCAATCATTTGTTGTAGCATTCAAGATCTCAAGCATCATGTCAAAGTTATCTCCATTTGTGCATGTTTTTGGAGCTAACATTGTGATGTAGGTTTCAATCATTCAAGCATCAATTCAAGCATCAATATCGACATCCAATCAAGCCATTTCATGCAAGATCAAGACCTTGGAGAGATGTGTTAGACTTTACTCCTCTAAGGGTTGCCATTCAAGGGTTTGGTGAGTTGCAACAAGCTAGTGTTCATTCACCGTTCCTTATTTTTATCATTATTTCATTTCAAGGTTTAGTTACCAAAATGAGGTTTGACCAAGGAAAACCCCCATTCACCAGAAACAAACATTTTTCTCCTCCTTGTGTGTTTGCAAATTTTCAGGTGAAGAAGGATTGAAGATTGATCAAAAGTTTAAGTTTGCAAAGTTGTCAAAGTTCTCATCAAATTTGTCAAGCCACAAAAACTCAGTTGCAGGATTTATTTTTGACTTTTTGATTGTGAGATACAGAGAAATCGGGAGTACGAATATAGGAGTATAGGACTATCAAAACAAATTTTGGATCCCTATAGCAAGACCCATTTTCCCTAGGGTGAATCTGTTCTAGGAGGACACTCAACAACAACTTTTGGTGACTGGTACAAATCCACTTCCCCTTCTTAGATTTGTCGAAAGTTGATTGTTTTTGTTTCTATTATGATTTAAATTTATGATTCAAGTCTTACATTGCATAATGGGATTCATTTAGTATTTTTCATTTATTTCCCAAAAGTGCATTTCTAGCATATTTACATAAGAGGGTAAAAATTTATTAAAACAGGAAAAAATTACAAAGTAAGGACATTAAAAAGCCTTATCCAGCTCCACCAAATGGTCCAAATGTTGGGACAATCCAGGGGGTAATTGACCCCGATCCACCAAGTTACAATCCTGAATATGATCAGAAGCCCATTTAGCTAAACAATCAGCAACACCATTCCACTCTCGAGGAATATGAGTGAAAGTAACAGACTCCAAAGAAGCGCAAAGATAGAGAATATGTTCCACAACCAAAGCCAAATGCCAGCTAACATCATCTAACTTCCGCCTAATCAACAAGTTCACCACAACCTGGGAATCAGATTCACATATGATTTGGCGCCAGCCTAACTAACTAGCACGCTCCACCGCCAATAAAATTGCCTGAGCCTCCATAAGATTATTAGAATAAAGACCCTTATAAACAAAGAAAAGAAATTGCACATTCCTAGAGCTATCACGACCAACCCCACCAATGCCAGCATGACCAAGGTTACCATGAGAAGAGCCATCAGTGTTAATTTTAAGAACTCCCTGAGGAGGAGGAGACCATCTTCCCTCTCTATGCACCTTCGGGGTAGGATGTCGACATCTATTGCACATGAGCTTTCGTTGCTGAGGAGGGAGATGAAGCCGATTAAAACTGCCCACATCACTAGGAGCAACAGGAACGAACATATCACAGTTAGCAGCAACTGTCTCTCCCAACGAATGCAAAATCTTCCCCCACAAATGCGGTGCCACCAGCTGCACATCCTGAAAAATCCGCCGATTCCTCTCTAACCACATATTCCAAAATATGAAGGAAGGGCCAATAGCCCAGGCAGTTTGAAGAAAAGAGGTGGAAACTGGAGTCCTGCCCCACCGATCCACGAACTCAACTAAAGAGGACACATGCCCACAAGGCATATTCCACACCCCCCACCAGAAATGCCAAATCTCCCGAGCATAAGGGCATTGGAAGAAGAGATGAGAGACACTTTCCCCCGCAGCACGACACAAAAGATAGATTGAGGGGCCTTGGAATCCACACTTGCATAAATTATCCCAGGTAAGACACCGATTCTGAGCCATTAACCACATGAAGAAATTGCACTTGGGCCATGACAACTTGTGCCAAACATGCTTCCACCAAGGGACCTCAATATCCCCCAACAACTGCCTACCCAACAGCTTATATCCAGTAGACACAGAGTACTTCCTAGACCTATCCGGACCATCCCAAGCCAAAATATCTGGTCCCCTCAGAGAATTGCAAGAGCAAGAAGCCAAAAGCTGAGCAAGTTCTCGCCTATCCCCCTCAGACCCCCCAGGAGGCCATTCAGAAGGGTGTTTCCAACGAAAGGTAACAATAGATCCACAAGGCTCGACGATCTTGTAATGCTCAATAGTATCCCAGCCAGCCACAGTAAAGATATCACAAAGGTTCTGAAGATGAGGAAAAGCAGCCAGAATAGGTGGATAACCATCCCAAGAGTCCAACCAAAAGAGAGCTTGTGACCTCGAATGACAGATCCAGAAAAGCGCACGCTTAATCAACTGAGCTCCCACTTTTAAAGTATACCAAATCATAGAACCACTCCCCTCCAGAGGATAGCGAGGAACCTCAAAAGAAGCAACACCATGAAGATACTTGGAGTTGAGAATACGGGCCCATAGCTGGTGTTGATTAGTACACCAACACCAATAGAGCTTCACCGCAAGAACTTGCCTGTTCAAAATAGAAGAGCATAAACTAAGACCACCCTCCTGCTTTGGTCTACACACAGAATCCCATTTAACAAGGCTCCACTTAGAAGACATCAAGTTACCACTCCAAAGGAATTGATGAGAAAGAGCATCAAACTCCTTAAGGAAATACATAGGGGTAGATTGAACAAAAAACCTATAGGTGGGGAGGGCCTGGATAACAGACTTAAGGAGAGTAACTCGAGCAGCAGTAGACAACCACCGGTGAGTCCAATGAGTTACCTTCTTCCTCAACTTATCAAGCAGCATCTGCCAAGAGGATCTGGGCTGACGACCAACGACAAGAGGAATCCCCAAATAGACAAAGGGGAGAGACCCAATTTGAAATCTCAAAATAGCAGCAATCCTCCTTTGGATGGCTTGAGGAGTATTAAAGAAAAAAATAGAAGACTTCTGCTCATTGACTTTCTTACTCGAAGCAGCAAGGTAGGTGTCCAGAGCTTGCCTAAAGGATTTAGCTTCACAAGTACGAGCCAGCCCCATAAGAGAGGTGTCATCCACAAACTGGAGATGAGAAAGAGTAGGAAAACCCATCCCCCACTGCCAACCATGAATCCCACCCTGAGAGACCCGAGATTTATGAAAGCGACCAAGCCCCTCAGCCATAAGAATAAAGAGATAGGGAGAAAGCGGATCCCCCTGACGAAGGCCCCTGGTAGCACCAAAAAGTTCAGAAGGTTCCCCATTCACAATAACTGAAAAGGAGGAGGAGGTCACACAACTCATAGTCCAATTCACCCAGTCAGAAGAAAACCCAAAGGCCAACAAAACCTTCTGAAGGAAACTCCATTTAACTCTGTCGTATGCTTTAGCCATATCCAGCTTGATGAACATAGACCTTTCCTTAGAGATCGCCATGGAATGAATGACCTCCGAGGCGATCACCACCCCATCCATAATCTGTCGACCTGCCACAAAACCTCCTTGTTCCTCTGAGATAACAACAGGCAAGCAAGATTTAAGCCGCTCTGCAATCAGTTTCATAATAATCTTATACACTACATTACAGAGTGCAATAGGTCGAAAGAAATCAAATCTATCAGCACCCTCCTTCTTAGGAATGAGGACAAGAAAAGTAGCATTCAAGGCCCGAAGCATCTGCTTGTTATGAAAAGATTCCCGAACAACCTCCACCAGATCCAACTTCACAATTTCCCAAAACTCTTGGAAAAATTCAATAGGGAACCCATCAGGGCCAGGAGCTTTCCCCTTATTCATCCCAAAAACAACCTCCTCCACTTCAGACAAAGTAATTGGGCGCATAAGAGAAGCATTCAACTCATTAGAGACCAAAGAAGGAATACAAGAAAGAATCATATTATCCTCAACATCAGAAGGAGGAGAATCCTCAGTAAACAGAGAGGAGTAGAAATGGCGAGCTTCTCTAGATAAAGCCTGTTGTGAGGATAAAACTAAGCCATTCAGAATTAACAAGAGAAGAAATATAACACTTATTCCGACGGGCCTGCACAGAATGATGGAAGAAGGCAGTATTCCTATCACCCTCTCGAAGCCAGTCAACCCGAGCCTTCTGTTTCCAGAATATCTCCTCACGAAGTTCCCACTCCTCCACCACTTTAAGAGCCTGGGACTCAGCCTGCCCAAGAGCCTCCGAAAAACCCAAATCTCTAATCTGGCGAGTAACAACAGCAAGACGTTCCTGTGCTTCCCTTTTCTTGGCCCAAAAATTGCCAAAACAAAGCCAATTCCAACGCTTAAGATGATACTTGACACTTTGCAGCTTCTTAACAAAAGAGTACATAGCTGATCCATATGTCGGGGCTCCATCCAACCACCACTGCTCAACAAGATTATACAAAGAAGAAGCACAGAGCCACATGAGCTAAAATTTGAAAAGAGGATTCTTTGGATTAGGAAAAGGAGAAGTTGAAACTTAATTGGCCAATGATCAGAGCCACACCAGTCAAGAATCTCAGAGCCAATAACCAGGCTGCCCCCAACCCAAAAACAAGAAACAAGAAACCTATCCAACTGCTCAAAAATCTCCTTTGGATCACTCCACCTATTATTCCAACTAAATAAGCCATTAGCAGGTTTAACATCAGCAAGAGCAAGTGAATCCACATTAGCCTGGAACAAATCAGAAGCAGGACCCAGTCTCGACAGCCCCCCTCTTTTCTCCTCCAAACATAAGACAGCATTGAAACCACTAGCTAAGATCCATGGCAAGTAAGGTGCACAGGACCTAACATACCTAATATGGGCCCAAATCTAGCCTTTACCCTGAAAGTCAACTGGAGCATAAACATTACTAACCAAAAGAGTATCACCAGAGTCCAAAACTGAAGCCACCATCGAGATAGAGGAATGGCTAGAAATCCACCAGCGAGGAACAACCTTGCGAGGATCCCAAAAAAGAGCCAAACCTCCAAAGCTTCCCTTAGAACCAATACACTGACACTGACCAAAGAACCAAATACGAGGAGCATACTGAAGCATCAAGTCCAATTGAAGCTTGGTCTCCTGAACACAAAAAATATCTGGAGAATGAACCCCAATCATATCCTGAATAGCTTTCTGACGGGAGGTGCTATTGAACCCCCTTGCATTCCATGAAAGAATAATCATGAGGAAGGTTGAGAAAAGTGGGTACCAATGGTCTTAACAGACCCATACTCAACCAACAAATCTCCAGTAGATTTAATCTTATCTGCATCCTTTTTACGACTGACTTTAGAGGAGTGCTCAAAATGCCCCTTCTTGAGAGGGCATTGAAGCATCCCTAGATAAGAGAGCCCCCGACCTTTACCAGAGGACAGAGCCTCCTTAGCTAAATCAGCTAAGATGATATCATCTTGTAGGCCAGCAACACCATTTGAAAGCCCAAAATTCTCCTTTTTTGAAGGAAGAGAAGGGTTCTCAATAGCAACTGCCTGCTCCAGCCTTGTATCCATACTGATAGCCCCATGTACCATCTCAATAGGAATCCCCTCCTCGAAGGCCTGATTATCCAAGACCTCAAAATGATTAAACCCTTGATCAATTTGTTTGTCCTTAAAGGGCCACTTTTGACCTCTCCCCTTAGCTTTTGGCTTGACAGGAGTGAAAGCATCCTTATCATGCTCCCCTTCAGCCACAGGCACCTTGCTTTTATCCCCCTTATCCACTGAAGGCCCCAAAGGAGGAGGAGAAGAAACCCTAGCCGATCTAGAGACCTGATGGCATTGGCGATGAAGGTGTCCATATTCATGACAAAATCAACATCGAAAGGGGAGGGACTCATAATCTATCTGTTGAATCCATGAAGCCAAGCCAATACAAATTTCCAAAAAATCTGGCAAAGGATTATTTAGGTCAATTTCAACACAGATGCAAGCAAAAGAAAATACCTTCTTAACCAGAGTAGTCTAAGCAATGGCAACCGACTTCCCCAGCAGAGTAGCAATTCATTGCAAAAAATCTTCTCTCCAAAATTCCAAGGGCAACCATGGCAGGCGGACCCACACCGGAACCCGAGAAGGAAAATCCTCTGTAGCATTGAAACCCCCATGCCAAGGTTTCATGAACAAACCCACCTGATTGAAAAAATATGGGCCTCCCTCAAAAACTCGATTCTGATCCAAAATGCAAGAAAAATCAACCAAGAAAAAGCCATTCCTAGCCACCAAAATATCAAAATCACCCTCAACTTGCCAGGTACGATGCATCCAAGACTCCAGAGCCGAGAGGGAAACACGGATTCCAAAAAACTTACAAATCAAAACATGTTGAGTCCAATAAGAGAAGTCCTCATGCACCGATTCCTGGGAAATAACCAGAACAGGACGGTCATGACTCCTCGGCAGACAACCATTCACTTTCTTGAGCTTAGAGCTCTCACCCACAAAAGAGGAATCCATGCCTTGTGCATGCACATGCGCAGCATTTCCTAGAGACGACTTCACACCTGCAACCACCAAGCTCTTGAGAGCCCCATCCATACCTCCACACCCGACACCCTCCACTGCCAAACAAATAGAAAACCCCACCCAACCACCTCAGGTGCCACCCCCTACACTCCCCGCAGCAGACCCCACACCAACCTTCTCCTGCAATAGCCACACCACTCCATGCAGCCAGCCCAACACCAAGCAGCTCCGCAGGCCGCTGACTGCGGTCGCCCGCACCGCCAGTGGCTCGCGCACCCATCATCCCCGTTCCTATTATTTTCTATATTTCGGCATATTTACACCATCCTCAATCATAAGAAAAACAACAAGATCTCCATTAAGGTTGACTCACCTAAGGGTTGAAAGTCAATCTTATCCTAGGGGTCTCTTTTTCCTAATGAAATAGGGAAGATAAGTGAATACCCCCATTCTATACCCATTCAAAACTTTCCCACCATATTTTCCCTTTATTTCATTTTGATGAACCCAACATTCTTGCACTATAATTTTCTGATTTGGAGTCCATTCAAACCCTACATCTAGGATTTTCATTAGTTTGCATTTCATCTAGGGTTTTCAAAATTGCATTAGTTTTCATCTCACATAGGGTTTTAAATTTTTATTTTACATTCTTTAAAATCTGAAAAATAAAAAAAATTGCATGCAGATTACATTGATTTTGCATAGTACTTGCATATTAGTGTATTTTCAATTATTCACATTCACAAATTTGGTCAAAATTACATTTCAAAAAGTGTTAATTTTTTTTATCATTTTTCTCTAATTTCACTTGCATTAGGACACCTAAATCTAGAAAATTCAATCATTGAAACCATAGTCTACAACCTAAAACTATGAATTCAAACATTAAGCAAGAAATACTCATCCCCACTCATTGTTTGCTTCAAATTTTGGTTTTCTTACTTCACATGATGTGTCTTTTTGGTGGTGGAATTGGGTTTAATTTCCTTCAAGAGCGTGACCTTTCTTGGCATATGGCATTCCTCTTAGTGGTAATGCTACAAATTGCATTCCCTAAGTTGTGAATCTTTTATCCTTGACTAGTCCTCTCTTGGTGACATCAAGCACGATGTTCCCTAAGGTGAAACCTTTCATGAACTAAGAGAAATCCATTTGAAGATCATATCTTACTACATCCAAAATATTTTCATGGCCACCAAGCATAACACAACTTGCTTGCCAGTGAAGCCTTGTTTTTCCTGAGTGCCTAGCATAACACAGCTTGTTGGCCTTGTGACCATTTTTGTGGTACCTTATCAAAGTTACCAAGAGGTATAAATTTGCTATGGTTGCTACATGGGAGCCACCCTTTTGGGGCTCACCTAGTGGACAACGGATTTCACTAGCCCGTGTGGGTATATTTTTTTTACATGGTGGACAATAGGCTTCCACTTGTGAACGTTTATGGACAAAAAACTAAGGATTGATCCATACCTATTGGAAAAACAATCAAGGCTTGATCCACCCCTTTTCTCTTTGCATTAATTTTGGTATTGTATGCTTGTGCATCTTGTTTTGCTGCTACATATTTAACATAGGCATGTGTCTCTTTGTGTCTTTGTTGGTTTTCCATGAGATCTTAGATCTTGGTGACTTGATCATCCTCCTTGACCTTTGTTGTCTTATCTCTCCAACAGTTGTACAATTAAACCTCTCTCAATGCTTGTTGTCTACTTTAGTGTGAGTTTAAGCGTAGGGCTTATCCTCTCACTAAAGTGGGGGCTAAATGTACCATCAAAAAATGTACACCTTTACATTTTCACACTATGTTTGGGTCCCTTAATTAATCCTCTAAAATCCCAATTAATCTCATTTTCCAAAAGGGGAACTTGTATTGAAAAATTGTAAACATTAATTAAACCACCTTGGAATTGGAGTGTCCTAGATTTAGGTCCTAGGACCCATTCACCGAAGGGAAAACAGGTCCCCCTTAAGTTTAGGACCCCAATTTTTAATATGTTTTTGGTGGCATTTTTATGATTCAAATTAAAATTGCAATTTTTGTCCTTTGATGTTTAATTATCAAAAAATTAGAAAATTACCTATAAATACAAGGTCTTTTTATCAATTCAATATCTAGAAGCAATCTAGAACAAGCAAGAGAGAAAAATTATTGCAAATATTATTGTCAAGAGAATTCAAGAGAAAAATTCTCAATCATTTGTTTCAACATTCAAGATCTCAAGCATCATGTCAAAGTTATATTCATTCATGCTTCTTTTTGGGGCTAACATTGTGATGTAGGTTTCAATCATTCAAGCATCAAGATTGACATCCAATCAAGCCATTTCGTGCAAGATCAAGACCTTGGAGAGATGTGTTAGACTTCATTCCTCTAAGGGTTTCCATTCAATAGTTTGGTGAGTTGCAACAATCCAGCGTTCATTCATCATTCCTTCTTTTTATCATTATTTCATTTCAAGGTTTAATTACCAAAATGGGGTTTGACCAAGGAAAACCCTCATTCACCAAAAATAAACAATTTTTCTCCTCTTTGTGTGTTTTAAATTTTTCATGTGAAGAAGAATTGAAGATTGAACAAAAGTGTAATTTTGGAAAGTTGCCATCAAAGTTGTCAAGCCACGAAAACTCACTTGCAGAATTTATTTTTGACTTTCCAACTATGGGATCCAAAGAAATTAGGAGTGCAGATCTAGCAACAAAGAACAATTTTTAAAATAGAATTTGGATCCCTGTAGCAAGACCCATTCACCCTAGGACAAATCTATCCTAGTAGGACACTCAACAACAACTTTTGGTGAATGGTACACATCCGCTTCCCCTTCTCAGATCTCTCAAAAGTTGATTTTTTTTATTTTTTTATGCTTTAAATTGATGATTCAAGTCTTACTTTGCATAATTGGATTCATTTAGTATTTTTCATTTATCTCCCAAAAGTGCATTTCAAGCATATTTACCATGTCCTCAATCATAAGGAAAACAAGATTTCCATTAAGTTTAACTCACCTAAGGGTTGAAAGTCAATATTATCCTAGAGGGTCTCTTTTTCCTAATGAAATAGGGAAGATAGGTGCATGCCTCCATTCTATACCCATTCAAAACTCACCCATCATATTTTCCCTTTATTTCAAATCCTACACACCTTTAAAATGAAGCATCATATCCTTGTGCTAATAATTTTTTTAATTTAATGTCCTAATATTCATAATCTGATGTTATGAAAATTTATCAAATCCTTTGTGAACCTTTAGCTAATAAAAACCATTAGAGGATTTGTGTATAATTTATTTTATTAGGTTAATGATGTTGTAAAGGACCACAAATGAGTGTAACTTCAATGATTATTAACTATTTTTCTATCTTGTGATGCATCATATAATCCAACTACTATAAATAGAGTATGACTTATAACCATATGAAACCTACATAAATGAGTATTTTCATGGTCAATTCTACAGTTATATTTATTTATAGGTTCATGTTTTTTGTGTATTCTACTAGCTTGTATTAAATTCAAATACCTATGGGAACACCCTCTTGAACTTGACAAGGCTCATAGTGAAAAATACATTTATCCACCTTTTGTTTGATGGAATTTTCTAACCCTTGGTTTGAGCTTATTTTTCTCCCTCTAGATTGAATAATTTGATCCTTACTCTTGAACTTGATAGGGCTCATAGTGAAAAATACATTTATCCACCTTTTGTTTGATGGAATTTTCTAACCCTTAGCTTGAGCTTAGTTTTCTCCCTCTAGTTTGAATAATTTGATCCTTACCTTTGGATATTATGATGAGTTCCTTAGAGTTGGGACCATTTCAAAAACAAAGCTCAACAAGAGTTACTATATCTAATTTATTTTAGTGTGGACAAGGACCAAATGAATATATTAATGATTGTGTAATAATATTTATTTCCTTGTACTATATGTTTCATCATCCCTTATATGATCTTGAATTTTAAAAAGTGATTGCTTAATCCAATTGATGATAGTATATATCTCAACATTTTGACATATTTTATGGATCTCTATATACATGTGAAAAAATATGAATGCAATCTAGTAGAATGAAATTTATTCAAATATGGTTCATCATCTCAATCTTCATACTCTTCAAAATTTAAAAATCCAAATGAATTTTTATAGGGTAATAATTCAAGGAAAATGTTAATCAAGTTGATACCACTTCCATTTTTTCCTTCTTTCAAATAAAATTTTATATAATATTTATAAAAGTACAAGATTCCTTGGATGATGTGCTTAAGAGCATATTGAGTGCTAAAATGATCAATATTCCTCATATTCATCCATTGGATTATAATTTAATCCACTTCTAAAAAGTTATAAAGAACAAGAATCTTGTAATTTCGTAGATTTTAAGGACATAACACACAAGGATGCATGGTGTTAAAACATAAAATGTAAGATCTCATTAATATCATTATATAGGTTGAAGGTATTAATGATAGTGGAAATCTTTTAGTTGTGCATACAAATAGGCATTTGGAAATTTATTCTAATCAATTTCTTATACCAACAATATTGAGGTACAAATTAATATTTCTATGAATGATATGTATGAGGATGGTGATGGTATGGATAATGGTCATGTTGAATGTCAATTTGTATCCCATTTATGTAATTTTGTGAGTATAGATAGAATTGATACAAAATCTTATTCTCCTACTCCATTGATTAAACTACTAGCCCATTGTATGTAGTTAGATATTTCAATTTTTCATCAGCTACTCAATTTCTTATTGATCCAACATTATAATATGGCATTAGCATTGGAGAGCAATTATACAATTATTATATTAGACATCGAGAGTTTATATTTTGGATATGACTAATTGGATGTTAATCAATACATTAGGATGCATTATTATACATTTCATAATAGGCCCCAAAGAATTACCAATTTAATGTCATGTTATACCATATTTAGAAGGTTTTATTGTATTACTTAGATCGTGGATAAAATAATGTAAGGTTGTTTCTTCTATTTTTCATCGATGTTTTAAATTTTTACATGAACACAAAGTGGTCAAATTTGAAAAAATGTCTCATTATAAGTTAATATATGATGCTATCCATTTTACATTAGGTATATTTATGAAACACCAAAAATGTTTCTAATGAGAGGAATGATATTCTACATGATTTATACACTTATACATTTTGATCAATTATAAAGAATTCAAAATAGGTTAGACAAAGATTTTCCAAAACCTAAAGATCCTCAAGTTGTATAATCTATGGTTAATACGCATAAAGGCCTTGATATATGTGTGTCTTCTATTGATTGCCATGATGAACCAATAACTTATGTATTGAAGAAAGATAAAAAAATTAAAAATTAAAAAAAAAAATGTTATCACATATGAAAGAATACATACATTCTAAAAATATGTTATGACACATCAAAGCCCAATTTTTTCTTAAAAATCACCATCGAGTCTAAGAAAGAATGGGTTAAAAAAGAAATGCCTTATTTTCCACTATATAAAAATGTATTTATAAGAATTAACATTGAATTTTAAAGAACGCATCATAAAAAAAGTAAGTCATGAAGAAGAAAATTCAAGAATCAATTTAGAATGTTACAATGACATACAATGGGATGAATATGATCTTTTAGAGAATATGATGATTCTCTAAAAAATTTCAATGATTCATGAGCATCCTTGTGTATTATATGTCTATAGACATATTTATATCCATTCACTTTATCTTTCTATTCATTGTTTTACACTAAATTTTTATTATTATGCCTTATTTTTTGTGTTTTTAGAGAGCATTTTTCTTATTTTACTTGTTACATTGGTTTCCATGCTTTCTTATTTTTCCTTCTTTACAACTATATCCTTACATCAATTAGTTCACCCTTATGATTTCCCATGTTTACCACCTTAATTATTCATTTCCCTCTTATTATCCATATTTATGTTTACTATCACCTTGTGCATCCTTATTCTTATTGTACTCATTATTTTGATTGATCTATTATTGTCATGTTTTTATACCTATGGTTTCACATTTCTAATTTTTATCTACATTGTCACCCATGACCCAATGGTTGTGTTATTTTTTATGCTTTGCTTCCAAATTTATGTCTATTTATTTATATCCTAGATATTTATGATCCTTATCATATATTATTCTTCTAATATTATATTGCTCATATCTTGTGATTGTAATCACTTGTACTTTCGTTACCTTATAATTATCCTATCTATCTACTACTATGCCTTCTCTATGCTATATTTTTTTCTCACTAATTTATCATGATTCTAGAGCTATCCTTGATAATGTTGATTAAAAGAAGTGAAAAATACAATGATAGTAGAGAATTATGTTTCAACATAATTTATTTTATGTGATAAACCAATATAACTCTAAAATAGAATATGGAGAAGCATATAGGAATTCAAATCAATAAATTAAAATTGAGAAGAAATAGTAAATAAACACATAACATTGAATGTGTATAGAGAAACCCTTTTAGAGAATACTCCACCATAAAATAAAGTTTGTATTAATCAAATAAACATATATTGGTGACTAGAGAAGTAGGACCCAAACTTCTAAAGCTAAATATTTTCCCAAATGCTAGGGGTGTCAATTTTAGAAATAATACAACACATTTATGATCAAGTTCGGAAAAATGAGGACCAATTATTAAGGTTGGTGATAGACTATCATGAGGTCCTATCACTTTAGTTGAAAATGCATCAATTATATTGACTGGGTAGTGTTTGAAGGTTGTATGCAATAGGGTAAATCTTGGCTAACTCTCTTAGATTTTATGAATTCTTGAAATAGTTGTATACAAAATTTATAGTAGAAAGCATTCAAACTATAAAGCGTAAAGTTGTTTTAAGCTAGAAAGCATGAAATTGTCAGGCTAGAAAGCATAAGATGATTAAACTAGAAAGCATATAAATTACCTAAAAATAAATACTTGCAGTAAAACTATAAAATTTAAACAAAAACAACTAACAACTAACAACTAACTATTGATAGATTCATATGCCGAGGAAATTTGTGGATATCTTGGAAGGAATTCAAAAAAAATTCTTATGGAGTGGGGTTGAAGATAAAAAAAGAACTCATTTGGTTGCTTGGGATGATGTTTGTCGGCCAAAAAAGGCTGGTGGGTTGGGAATTCACAAAATTAGACCATTTAACATTGCCCTTTTGGGGAAACAGTTGTGGAATCTCATGTTAGCCAAAAATGAGTGGGTGAAAATCGCTTGGAGTAAATACTTACATGGTGTTGATGGGATCAGAGATGTTGTTTCTCATGAATTTAATCATCCCAATGGCTCAGTGCTATGGAACAGTATGTTGAAGGCTCAAAGGCTTGTTGCTAAGGGTCTCTCATGGCAGTTGGGGAATGGGAGGAGTATTTTATTTTGGGATGATAATTGGCTTGGCAACGGGCCTCTAAAGGATTAGCCATGGGCTTATCCCTTTATGGACCTCTATGTGGGACTGGTTGGCAGATTTTTTGCTGATTATATTGATAGAGGTTGTTGGAGGAAATTGTATGAGTTGGACCCTGGTCTTGAAATTATTTATAAGGCTATCTCGATGGTTCACATTCCTTCTAGACCTTCTCCTGATAGGTTTGTTTGGAAGTCATCTTCTGAGGGTAGCTTTTCTGTTGCTTCGGATTTTTTTCTTAATGAATCCTTTACGAGTCCGCCTCCTTTTTGGGATTTTGTTTGGTCCTCTAGACTGATTCCTAACATCAATATTTTCTTTTGGCTCTTCTATCAAAATAAAATTCTTAATACTGATAATTTGATTAAAAGAGGCTTTGTTATGCCCAATAGATGCTTTCTTTGTGAAGAGGAAGCGGAAAATACTTGTCATTTGTTGTTTGGGTGCAGATATGTTGGTGTGATCTAGAATCATGTGCTTTCACTCTAGAATCTTAGTTGGGTGTTCCTTGGCTCTGTCAAATACTTATGGTTTCAATGGATTTGTCCCTCATTGAATCCAGCCTTACAGATTTTGTGGTCTCTCTCTTTGCCTCATTTGATTTGGGGGGTGTGGTTGGAACGTAACAACAGAATTTTTAGGAACTCTGCTCTTCCTACTTTATTAGTGGCCTATAAAAATTTTATGGGAATTAAGGGAAATTTTCTTTCTGGGATCTCTTTCCATGATTGTCAAAAGATTAATCTCTACTCCTATGATATTTCAATTTCTCAAAAGTGGAAGTTACCTTGTGATATATTTATCCCAGTTTCAAAACGGAAATCTTCAAGAGATGGTGTTTCTTTGAAGGCGCCACAAGATGGCTAGGTTAAGATCAACTTTGATGGTGCAACTAAAGGTAATCTGGGTCCTACTAGATGTGGGGGAGTGATTATAAATTCTAATGGTAGGCTCGTCTCAGCTATGGCACTCCCTTTGGGAACCCAGACAAACCTCTATGCGGAGGCGGCTACTACCTATCATAGTCTTGAATTGGCTCAAAGAAGAGGGTACAAGAAGATCTGGTTGGAGGGTGATTCTCTTAACATTATCAATAATTTGAAGAATATCTCTCCTCTGTCTTAGACAATTGAGGCCTTGATCAAGGATTCCATTGAAATTATTAAATCCTTTGATAATGTTTATATCTCCCATATTTTAAGAGAGGGAAATATGTTAGCGGATTTCCTTGCTAACTTTGGAGTTAGAGATAGTAAGGTATGGGATTTAAATGATCCTATCCCTTTTGAGGCCACAACTATTATTATTAATGAAAGTTAATCTTATGGTGATCCTTTTATTCATTAAGGAGTGCACGTCCTTACTCACGTGGTTGAATGACATTAGTAAGGATGTTAAAGTTATGATTTTGAGGGATGGTTGTCATAAGGCACAGAGTTCAAATTCGTTATGGTGTGTATGTCCTATGGCTGGCTTCGCACAAATTGTGGGTGCTAGTCGCCTAAGTTTCCAGAGTCTTATGTTGTATACTTTGGTTCCAGGTGGTGTCTGTTGCCTTCTTCTGAGTTTCTTGTTGAGTGCTTGGTCTCTGTATTCTCTCATCATGGGTGGGGAAAGAAATCATGTCGAGCCTAAATCCTATGATACTGCTAAGGAAAGAAAGGAGGTGTGGGAGATTTTAGAAAGGGATTTTTAACTCCTTTCATGGAGAAACTACACGGCAATAATCCCCAGGTCACCGACTTGGTTGCGGAAGGGTGGAAAGAGAGAACCCTAAATTTGGGTGGTAGGGAAATTGTGTTGGATGAGGAATTCATAGCCCAGATAACTGGTTTGGCTATTTAGGGTATGAAAGTGTTCAGGGATAAGAAAGAAGCACAGGCCATGATGTCCTTTTTCTTCAAAAAGAATGAGGCTGATAACCTAAAGTCCACGAAGAGTGGTGGGTATTTGAGGAGTTCCTTGAAAGCTCTGTGGCAAGATGTCGTTGAAGAAATTATGAGGTATGTTACCCTGGAAGGAAGGTACATGGCCATTAACAATTACCATTTTCTATTACTTAACCATTTTTGGCACAAGAAATGGGTGTCATTTCCCTACTATTTGTTGATGTTGATGGACTCTGGGATTAAAGAGCATAGAAAAAACCCTAAAAATCTTGTCCTACATTCAGGGTTGATTCTCTTGATTTATGAACATGTGAAAGCTCATGATGTTCATAAAACTCTTGTTTCTCCGAAGGATATTTCTGTTAAGGCTAGGGAGGGTTATGAAACGAAGTTGGGAGAGGAAAGGGCTTATAAGAAACTAAAGAAGAGGAAGCTTATTTTAAATAAATATTTTGAGTCAGATAGGGATGATGATGTTGACTATGTTCCAGATCCGTACGCCTCTTTGGAGGAGGGCCCCATTTCCCCTGTTCAGGGTAATTCTAGAAAAAGAAAGATGGTTGAAAAGGCAAGATATATGACTTGCAGTGATGACTTGGAGGCAATTTTTCCCTCTAAGGGGGTCAAGGATAAAAATGATCTTTATGGGGAAACTTCTTCTCCTCCCCCTACATCTAGATTTGTGTAGGAACCTGAGGAGGGGAGCCGGAAGAGAAGGGTTCTGAAAGCTGATCAACTCTTGGAGAAGGGTTCCCCTACCTCCTAGGCTAGTGGTGTTCACGATGAGGATGTTTCGAGTGCAGTAATTGGGTTGTCGAAGCAGGAGAAGGTTAGAGCAGTGGGTGGCGAACAGGCTGTGGGTACTAGTAAAGCATATGCGAATAGGATTATGAAGAGGAAGGTTGTTGCGAAGCAAATCACCAATTCCTTTCATAAGTTGAAGTCTCCTATCTCAGTTGGTAAAGGTAAGGAAGCTTCTGCTGACAAGGATCATGTGAGTTCCTCTGAAGAGGATGTTGTTGTGGGAAAATGTTATGAAAAATTTGATACAGAGGATCTTTCTGATGTGTTGGGCTCGGCCCGTGATAGTGTTAATGTTCTTTTAAAAAAATTTAAATGGTTCTTTCATGAGATCAATAGGACCAATGTTCATATTAGAGGTGTGGCTAGCAAGGCTAGGGACCCTTTGGTCCACAGCCAAATTGATAATTTAATGGAAGGCCTCAATACTACTGCTAATACTATGGTGGAGGAAACCGTCAATATGAAACAGAGTATGGAGGGAAGAATGTTATCCCTTGAGGAGAAAATTGATAAGATTTTGAATGTTGTTATGAAGAGTGGAGAAGCTCCTAAAGTCTTGAATATGTCAGACTCTGTGAAGGATATTCCCCCTATGACTATTGTTAAAAAGAGAAAGGATAATGTGTATGTTGATGCTATTACTATTGAGGGTAAGCTGATGGTTGAGGATTATGCTACTGATAAGGGTGTTGCTAAAGGTTATGTTTTGAGCAGTCAGGTAAAAACTGGTGGGCTTGGGGTTAGGACTAGGAATAGAATGAAAAATCAGGTTGGGGCCTCGGGTATTGAGGTTTCTGATACTAGGGTTAAGGGGCAGAAGCTTGCTGCTAGTGAGATGGAAGTTGTTGAAATTTTGAACAATATGTAGTGGTGTTGGCTGGTGGTATGTTGTCATTAGGCTGATGGTTTAGTAATGTTGTTTCCTTTTTATATTAGTTGTTCTCTTTTGTAAAGGGTTTTGGGCCCCTTCAAAACCCGTCTTTTACCTCTAATCAAAACTATTGATAGAAAGTAAACTTAACAACCTATAACTGACAACTAGAGTGGGTGCTCCATAATTTCAAATAAACAAAACTAAAAGATTGTGAACTTGAACTACAACCTGTAGGAATAATTGACAGAGCTTGACACACATAAATAAAATTCATCCACATTTATCATGTGCAAAATTAAAGTAACAAAATTGAAAATGAAAATACTTATCTATCTACTCTATGAGATTCCCTCGAGTGGCCAGCTATCGGGTATTCCTATGCTTAACTCAGATCACATGTAATTTCACATCCTCAAAATGAATTCATCCATAATACTTCCATTACTCAGAAAATTTTTACTCAAAATAAGATTGGAAACATTTATTTATTCATATAAAAGTATAACATAGAAGGCATAATTGAATAGTACTCAAGGCATATCATAACATCATAACATTATCACCGTATCATTGTTTTTGGCGGTAACATATTTATGCTAAACTACTAACAAAATCCTACATTTCAAATGGTGGAAGATCACCATTGAAAAAGTCTTTTAACAGAATTTCAACTAACCAACTGACTGAGGTCCATAACATAAAACATATTAAAGGCTCCAAGTGGAACCATAAAGTTTTTAAACAAAAATTAAACAAAAATCTTTAAAAGGACTTGTTCCACTATACACTCCTGAATTTTCGACGCCTAGACTTCCGGCGCTCTATCTTCAACTACCTGAAGTCCACTTAAATTCCACTCGATCGTGCATAATGTCTTGTACAAGGTCTTAAAACTATATAATTATATCAGCGTTAGTCTGCTAATTTGAGTCGATTTAGGAAATAATGATTTATACATTTTTTACAAAAAGTAAGCAATTATTAATCCTAAAAATAAATAATTGGCAGGGCTAAAGTAATTGGTAAGAACAACAAAGGGTTTTTAGCTTATTATCATTATGAGGTTATTTATACCTCATTAGTGGGTAGGACCTCCTTCACTTTTTTATTTTCTAGACTAAGGGGGGATTCCCTATGGCACTAAGTTAGATGAAACTATAGGGAGTGGTTGGTTTTATTTTAAAAAACCATACATGTTGCATAGTGTACCCTATTTTTGTTGTCACTTCATACTTTTATTTTATTTTGATCATGCAAGGTTAATAACCTTCACTAAAATAGATGAATTTTTTGGATGTTGTAGATGTGTTGTTGATATGTGGTTGTCATTGATGTCAACACTATTAGCATTTGGTTTATCAACTATTGTATATGTCGAGGGTATTGAGAAAATTGTAAGAGAAAGTGTTCTAGGTTCCCAGTGCAACTGTGCAGGTCATGAAGGTGTCCTATTTTGTACATTGAAGATTAGCTAGTGTGGATTAAAGGGTTTATTGTTAAGTATATCTAGATCATCTATTGGAAGTTTCAGAGGTTTGCATAAAGTTTTGAGTGTGTTGTGGTCTAATTGTGTTTTTGTGGTCTCTATCAGTGTTCCTAAATGAAGATTGTGTGAATCTGTTAATCTCAGTTGTTTCAGATGTTTCTCTATTATTTCCTGGTGCTCTCAGATGTCTCTAGATCATTCTCTATCTTTGTGGTACGTCCACATTAATCGGTGAGCTTGAGGTAGAAGATCTTTTCTTGCACATGTTTGGTTTTTCTTGTTCTTGGCCGACATGTTGGTGTAGACACCGAAATTTGGTTTAGGCCTGCGACTTCCATATTCTTCGTAATTCTTATTCTTTATGGTCTTGATTAAATAATGTCAATTATTTAATTATTCATCTTAACATTAATTCTTCTATTAATTAAATAATGTCAATTATTTAATTAATTCATCTTCTATTATTTCTTCTATTAATTAAATAATCTTAATTATTTAATTAATTCACACTTTTCTTTTCTTTTTCTAATTAATTAAATAAACGCTTGTTATTTAATTATCTTACTAATTAACCTTATTCTTCCTGTTAAATTAAATAAATCATTATTTAATTTACTCTTTATCATATTTCAACTATAATTAAATAAATTCATTATTTATTTAATTATTCATTTAAATCCCCTTCGTCACTTAATTAAATAAATTTTTTTTTAATTATTCTTCAAATATCGAGTCTTGAATTAAATGAATTATTTAATTCATTAATTCTATTTTTAACACATTCTTCTATATTTTAGAAATGTGTGAGTTATCTAAATTCACTTTTACTCACTCGACATCTATTTTAATCGTTCAGTTAACTTTGATTTGTGTCGAGTGTGTCTTCGAAGTAATCTCTTCGTCTAACCATTCAATCATCCACTTCTAACTCAATTGCGTGTACATGCGGATTAATTAAATATTCTTATTTAATTGATTAAGTGTTGTGCGTGCATTCGAACAGAGAGTTGCTTTAATCAATCTTCATCTTTGTCATACAAAGATATTTCTTATGTTTTCGAATGCCGAACTAAAGATTAAACCATTTATTTAATCTTTAATTCTATTTTCTAATTCGAATGACTCATGTCAATACTATCAGTTATCTAATTGCATGTCTAATCAGTCAATCTCAACCGTCTGTTGATCTTTCAATCTTGGCCTGTCGTTCGAATAATCAATTTTCTACAAATTGATTTGTCATTCTTCATTCCAATCTCTCTCACGAATTTGATAACTTTGGAGAGCACTTTTGTCTTGAATCTTCGATATTTTGCTAATCACTATCAATAGGCTATACTTGCACGAATTACTTGAAAATCTTAGGGCAATTATACTATACAAGCGAAATGGAGAAGGGCAATCGAGATAATTCATGGAAATACGTTTGAAAATTGGTGAGATTGTTCTAGTTTTAATTACGTTTTTACTTTCCCATGTTCTTTGTTGCTTAACGTATGAATTTGCATTCTAGATTTAGTATTGTATTGCATGTGTGCTTCTAACGATCTAATCTTTCTTGTTGTCTATTGTGCAAAGGCTTGTTTCATTTTCAGACGTTACAGTTGGTGGTAGCATGTTGTGGATCTTCGTGGTGAAAATAATTAAAGTATTTTTGTATTGGAGATGTTAATTTGGGTCTCCACTATGTTGTGGCCGACCTTGGTGGATTTGCATTAAAATTTTATTTGTAAATTTGGGCCGACATTACAAATATGTTCTATTTTCTTGGCTAACTAAGTTGTGATGAAATCTCATGTAGTGGATATATAAATGTGATTATTTCATCGGTGAAGAGTATGCTTCATGTGTTGGGTGTGCTCCTATCTATGTATGTGTGAATACCATTCAATTGAATAGCAAAGTGTGAAGAAGTGTTGAGCTTAATTGGAACTGTAATCAGGCTTGTGCAGAAGCTATTTTCTCAGTTCATACCCTCCAGATTTTTAATCTTACTATGTTGGGCAATGAGCCCCTTTTGTAATTGAGCAGTGAGCTCTAGGTAGTGTTCCTAAATGCATGTGCATTCCCTTTATTATTTCTCATTATACTTTTAGCAGAGTATAATCTTGTGGACTAACATCCACCATGGTTTTTCCCCTAACAGGGTTCCCACGAAAAAAAAATATTGGTGTTCTTTGTCTCTCTGATGTGTTAATTGCTTGTGGTTAATTTCTTATTCATCACATCTAAGATTAAAGTTAAGTTAGAAAAGTTTAAAATTTTGTGACAACTGATTCACCCCCCTCTCAGTTGTATGTCCTTGTTTTTTCCAACAATTGGTATCAGAGCGAGTTCCTCTAAAGAAGCATAATAGCTTGAGGTGATCTGAAATGGCAACATTCAAGATGGATAGTCCTAGATTTGATGGCACTAACTACTCACTATGGAAAGTCAGGATGCAATGTCATATAAAGTGCATTGGTGATGCCTACTAGAAGATTACAAAAGATCCATATACTATTCCTGAGAATGGTCCCTCCACTGCTGATGAGACCAAAGATGTTGAAAGTAATATTAGGGTTGTTGAAGCTTTGGTGAGTGCTCTAACAGATTCAGAGATGGCTAATGTGATGGGTCTATAGACAGCTCATGAGATTTGGATGAAGCTAGAAAATTTGAATGAAGGAGATGCACAAGTGAAAATGGCTAAGCTACAGAGCTTGAAAGGAAAGTATGAGAATTTGAAGATGGGTGAAGATGAAAATATCACTTTTTTATGCAGAGAGTAAATGAAATAGTGATGGGTATTAAATGTGTTGGTGGTTCTGTGGATGAGGATTAAATTGTGGCTAAAGTACTCAAATACTTGCCTCCCTCCTACAAAGTCAAGGTTCATGCTATTGAAGAGTTCAAATCAATAAACAAGATGACAAGAGACATGTTGATCGGGAAGCTTGTTGCTTTTGAAATAAGTGAATTTGGTGAATCTACACCAAAGACTGAATCTACATTCAAGGCTATTGTATCCAGAAGTAACAGGAAAAGATATAGTCCGAGAGAGAGTTCCAGAAAGATATCCAAGTATGATGAAGAATTGAAACAAAATCAAGATAAAGAAAGAGAGGTAGAAGAATTGGAAGCACTGATTGCAAAGCAAGAAGGGAGAGGAAAAGGTAAGTATGAAGATGTATTTCCTATTAAATATTTTTCATGTAGTAAAACAAGTCATTTTGCATCAAGATTTCCTGAAAGAGTTCCTAAATCTAAGCCTAGAAAGTCTAGATTCCAAAAGAGATGCTGCTTTGCTGAAGCAGTGACTGATGATGAGTTTGATGAAGATGATGGAAATGAAGATGAATGGGCTTTCATTTCTACCATTGAAGATAATTCTATGGCTACTAAATCTACTAAAGATGAAAAATCTCTTGCAGCCCAAGTTGAATAAAAAGATGGGTGGGTCATTGATAGTGGATGCTCACATCATATGACCGGTGATAAAAACAAATTTGTGAGTCTAGAGAAGTATGATGGTGGGGTTGTAAGATTTGGAGATAACAATGCTGGTGTGATTCATGGCAGAGGATCTATTTTCCTTGGTGGTAAGGATAACACTGATGATGTCCTATATGTTGAAGGCCTGAAGCACAACTTGTTGAGTGTTGGACAAATGGTTCACAAAGGATATGATCTTCAGTTCAAAGATGGAAGATGCAAGATACGTGGAAGTTCCAGGAATATGATTGCAACAAGAAAATAGAAAAAAGGTAATATTTTTCACATAAATACTACTAGTGGGAGTTGTTTAATTGCTCAAATAGATGAAAGTTGGTTGTGGCATAGGAGGTTGTGTCATGTAAACTTTGACAACATTATCAAGATAATTTCTACTCAAGCAATAAGAGATTTTCCTAGGCTAGTGAAGCCTACTAATATAATTTTCAAGGAATGTCAAAA
>VDFB02174569.1:29072-80003 GCA_007258455.2 Sequoia sempervirens
AAAGAAAATTTCCCTTAATTCCCATAAAATTTTTATAGGCCACTAATAAAGTAGGAAGAGCAGAGTTCCTAAAAATTCTGTTGTTACGTTCCAACCACACCCCCCAAATCAAATGAGGCAAAGAGAGAGACCACAAAATCTGTAAGGCTGGATTCAATGAGGGACAAATCCATTGAAACCATAAGTATTTGACAGAGCCAAGGAACACCCAACTAAGATTCTAGAGTGAAAGCACATGATTCTAGATCACACCAACATATCTGCACCCAAACAACAAATGACAAGTATTTTCCGCTTCCTCTTCACAAAGAAAGCATCTATTGGGCATAACAAAGCCTCTTTTAATCAAATTATCAGTATTAAGAATTTTATTTTGATAGAAGAGCCAAAAGAAAATATTGATGTTAGGAATCAGTCTAGAGGACCAAACAAAATCCCAAAAAGGAGGCGGACTCGTAAAGGATTCATTAAGAAAAAAATCCGAAGCAACAGAAAAGCTACCCTCAGAAGATGACTTCCAAACAAACCTATCAGGAGAAGGTCTAGAAGGAATGTGAACCATCGAGATAGCCTTATAAATAATTTCAAGACCAGGGTCCAACTCATACAATTTCCTCCAACAACCTCTATCAATATAATCAGCAAAAAATCTGCCAACCAGTCCCACATAGAGGTCCATAAAGGGATAAGCCCATGGCTAATCCTTTAGAGGCCCGTTGCCAAGCCAATTATCATCCCAAAATAAAATACTCCTCCCATTCCCCAACTGCCATGAGAGACCCTTAGCAACAAGCCTTTGAGCCTTCAACATACTGTTCCATAGCACTGAGCCATTGGGATGATTAAATTCATGAGAAACAACATCTCTGATCCCATCAACACCATGTAAGTATTTACTCCAAGCGATTTTCACCCACTCATTTTTGGCTAACATGAGATTCCACAACTGTTTCCCCAAAAGGGCAATGTTAAATGGTCTAATTTTGTGAATTCCCAACCCACCAGCCTTTTTTGGCCGACAAACATCATCCCAAGCAACCAAATGAGTTCTTTTTTTATCTTCAACCCCACTCCATAAGAATTTTTTTTGAATTCCTTCCAAGATATCCACAAATTTCCTCGGCATATGAATCTATCAATAGTTAGTTGTTAGTTGTTAGTTGTTTTTGTTTAAATTTTATAGTTTTACTGCAAGTATTTATTTTTAGGTAATTTATATGCTTTCTAGTTTAATCATCTTATGCTTTCTAGCCTGACAATTTCATGCTTTCTAGCTTAAAACAACTTTACGCTTTATAGTTTGAATGCTTTCTACTATAAATTTTGTATACAACTATTTCAAGAATTCATAAAATCTAAGAGAGTTAGCCAAGATTTACCCTATTGCATACAACCTTCAAACACTACCCAGTCAATATAATTGATGCATTTTCAACTAAAGTGATAGGACCTCATGATAGTCTATCACCAACCTTAATAATTGGTCCTCATTTTTCCGAACTTGATCATAAATGTGTTGTATTATTTCTAAAATTGACACCCCTAGCATTTGGGAAAATATTTAGCTTTAGAAGTTTGGGTCCTACTTCTCTAGTCACCAATATATGTTTATTTGATTAATACAAACTTTATTTTATGGTGGAGTATTCTCTAAAAGGGTTTCTCTATACACATTCAATGTTATGTGTTTATTTACTATTTCTTCTCAATTTTAATTTATTGATTTGAATTCCTATATGCTTCTCCATATTCTATTTTAGAGTTATATTGGTTTATCACATAAAATAAATTATGTTGAAACATAATTCTCTACTATCATTGTATTTTTCACTTCTTTTAATCAACATTATCAAGGATAGCTCTAGAATCATGATAAATTAGTGAGAAAAAAATATAGCATAGAGAAGGCATAGTAGTAGATAGATAGGATAATTATAAGGTAACGAAAGTACAAGTGATTACAATCACAAGATATGAGCAATATAATATTAGAAGAATAATATATGATAAGGATCATAAATATCTAGGATATAAATAAATAGACATAAATTTGGAAGCAAAGCATAAAAAATAACACAACCATTGGGTCATGGGTGACAATGTAGATAAAAATTAGAAATGTGAAACCATAGGTATAAAAACATGACAATAATAGATCAATCAAAATAATGAGTACAATAAGAATAAGGATGCACAAGGTGATAGTAAACATAAATATGGATAATAAGAGGGAAATGAATAATTAAGGTGGTAAACATGGGAAATCATAAGGGTGAACTAATTGATGTAAGGATATAGTTGTAAAGAAGGAAAAATAAGAAAGCATGGAAACCAATGTAACAAGTAAAATAAGAAAAATGCTCTCTAAAAACACAAAAAATAAGGCATAATAATAAAAATTTAGTGTAAAACAATGAATAGAAAGATAAAGTGAATGGATATAAATATGTCTATAGACATATAATACACAAGGATGCTCATGAATCATTGAAATTTTTTAGAGAATCATCATATTCTCTAAAAGATCATATTCATCCCATTGTATGTCATTGTAACATTCTAAATTGATTCTTGAATTTTCTTCTTCATGACTTACTTTTTTTATGATGCGTTCTTTAAAATTCAATGTTAATTCTTATAAATACATTTTTATATAGTGGAAAATAAGGCATTTCTTTTTTAACCCATTCTTTCTTAGACTCGATGGTGATTTTTAAGAAAAAATTGGGCTTTGATGTGTCATAACATATTTTTAGAATGTATGTATTCTTTCATATGTGATAACATTTTTTTTTTTAATTTTTAATTTTTTTATCTTTCTTCAATACATAAGTTATTGGTTCATCATGGCAATCAATAGAAGACACACATATATCAAGGCCTTTATGCGTATTAACCATAGATTATACAACTTGAGGATCTTTAGGTTTTGGAAAATCTTTGTCTAACCTATTTTGAATTCTTTATAATTGATCAAAATGTATAAGTGTATAAATCATGTAGAATATCATTCCTCTCATTAGAAACATTTTTGGTGTTTCATAAATATACCTAATGTAAAATGGATAGCATCATATATTAACTTATAATGAGACATTTTTTCACATTTGACCACTTTGTGTTCATGTAAAAATTTAAAACATTGATGAAAAATAGAAGAAACAACCTTACATTATTTTATCCACAATCTATGTAATACAATAAAACCTTCTAAATATGGTATAACATGACCTTAAATTGGTAATTCTTTGGGGCCTATTATGAAATGTATAATAATGCATCCTAATGTATTGATTAACATCCAATTAGTCATATCCAAAATATAAAGTCTTGATGTCTAATATAATTATTGCATAATTGCTCTCCAATGGTAATGCCATGTTATAATGTTGGATCAATAAGAAATTGAGTAGCTGATGAAAAATTGAAATATCTAACTACATACAATGGCCTAGTAGTTTAATCAATGGAGTAGGAGAATAAGATTTTGTATCAATTCTATCTATACTCATAAAATTACATAAATGGGATACAAATTGACATTCAACATGACCATTATCCATACCATCACCATCCTCATACATATCATTCATAGAAATATTAATTTGTACCTCAATATTGTTGGTATAAGAAATTGATTAGAATAAATTTCCAAATGCCTATTTGTATGCACAACTAAAATATTTCCACTATCATTAATACCTTCAACCTATATAATGATATTAATGAGATCTTACATTTTATGTTTTAACACCATGCATCCTTGTGTGTTATGTCCTTAAAATCTATGAAATTACAAGATTCTTGTTCTTTATAACTTTTTAGAAGTGGATTAAATTATAATCCAATGGATGAATATGAGGAATATTGATCATTTTAGTACTCAATATGCTCTTAAGCACATCATCCAAGAAATCTTGTACTTTTATAAATATTATATAAAATTTTATTTGAAAGAAGGAAAAAATGGAAGTGGTATCAACTTGATTAACATTTTCCTTGAATTATTACCCTATAAAAATTCATTTGGATTTTTAAATTTTGAAGAGTATGAAGATTGAGATGATGAACCATATTTGAATAAATTTCATTCTACTAGATTGCATTCATATTTTTTCACATGTATATAGAGATCCATAAAATATGTCAAAATGTTGAGATATATACTATCATCAATTGGATTAAGCAATCACTTTTTAAAATTCAAGATCATATAAGGGATGATGAAACATATAGTACAAGGAAATAAATATTATTACACAATCATTAATATATTCATTTGGTCCTTGTCCACACTAAAATAAATTAGATATAGTAACTCTTGTTGAGCTTTGTTTTTAAATGGTCCCAAATCTAAGGAAATCATCATAATATCCAAATGTAAGGATCAAATTATTCAAACTAGAGGGAGAAAACTAAGCTCAAGCTAAGGGTTAGAAAATTCCATCAAGCAAAAGGTGGATAAATGTATTTTTCACTATGAGCCCTATCAAGTTCAAGAGTAAGGATCAAATTATTCAATCTAGAGGGAGAAAAATAAGCTCAAACCAAGGGTTAGAAAATTCCATCAAACAAAAGGTGGATAAATGTATTTTTCACTATGAGCCTTGTCAAGTTCAAGAGGGTGTTCCCATAGGTATTTGAATTTAATACAAGCTAGTAGAATACACAAAAAACATGAACCTATAAATAAATATAACTGTAGAATTTACCATGAAAATACTCATTTATGTAGGTTTCATATGGTTATAAGTCATACTCTATTTATAGTAGTTGGATTATATGATGCATCACAAGATAGAAAAATAGTTAATAATCATTGAAGTTACACTCATTTGTGGTCCTTTACAACATCATTAACCTAATAAAATAAATTATACACAAATCCTCTAATGGTTTTTATTAGCTAAAGGTTCACAAAGAATTTGATAAATTTTCATAACATCAGATTATGAATATTAGGACATTAAATTAAAAATATTATTAGCACAAGAGATATGATGCTTCATTTTAAAGGTGTGTAGGATTTGAAATAAAGGGAAAATATGGTGGGTGAGTTTTGAATGGGTATAGAATGGAGGCATGCACCTATCTTCCCTATTTCATTAGGAAAAAGAGATCCTCTAGGATAATATTGACTTTGAACCCTTAGGTGAGTTAAACTTAATGGAAATCTTGTTTTCCTTATGGTTGAGGACATGGTAAATATGCCTGAAATGCACTTTTGGGAGATAAATGAAAAATACTAAATGAATCCAATTATGCAAAGTAAGACTTGAATCATCAATTTAAAGCATAACAAAAATTAAAAAATCAACTTTTGATAGATCTGAGAAGGGGAAGTGGATGTGTACCATTTACCAAAAGCTGTTGTTGAGTGTCCTCCTAGGACAAATTCACCCTAGGGTGAATGGGTCTTGCTACAGGGATCCAAATTCTATTTTAACAATTTTTCTTTGTTGCTAGATCTGCACTCCTAATTTCTTTGGATCCCATAGTTGTAAAGTCAAAAATAAATTCTGCAAGTGAGTTTGCGTGGCTTGACAACTTTGATGACAACTTTGCAAAACTACACTTTTGTTCAATCTTCAATTCTTCTTCACATGAAAATTTTCAAACACACAAAGAGGAGAATTTTTTTTAATTTTTGGTGAATGGAGGTTTTCCTTGGTCAAATCCCATTTTGGTAATTAAACCTTGAAATGAAATAATGATAAAAAGAAGGAATGATGAATGAACGCTGGATTGTTGCAACTCACCAAACTCTTGAATGGAAACCCTTAGAGGAATGAAGTCTAACACATCTCTCCAAGGTCTTGATCTTGCATGAAATGGCTTGATTGGATGTCAATCTTGATGCTTGAATGATTGAAACCTACATCACAATGTTAGCTCCAAAAAGAAGCATGAATGAATATAACTTTGACATGATGCTTGAGATCTTGAATATTGCAACAAATGATTGATAAATTTTCTCTTGAATTCTCTTGACAATAATCTTTGCAATAATTTTTCTCTCTTGCTTGTTCTAAATTGCTTCTAGATATTGAATTGATAAAAAGACCTTGTATTTATAGGTAATTTTCTATTTTTTTGATAATTAAACATCAAAGGCCAACAATTGCAATTTTAATTTGAATCATAAAAATGCCAGCAAAAACATATTAAAAATTGGGGTCCTAAACTTAAGGGGGACTTGTTTTCCCTTTGGTGAATGGGTCCTAGGACCTAAATCTAGGACACTCCAATTCCAAGGCGGTTTAATTAATGTTTACAATTGTTCAATACAAGTTTCCCTTTTGGAAAGTGAGATTAATTAGGATTTTAGAGGATTAATTAAGTCCATTTAATTAAGGGACCCAAACATAGTGTGAAAATGTAAAGGTGTACATGTTTTTACAGTACATTTAGCCCCCACTTTAGTGAGAGGATAAGCCCTACACTTAAACTCACACTAAAGTAGACAACAAGCATTGAGAGAGGTTTAATTGTACAACTGTTGGAGAGATAAGACAACAAAGGTCAAGGAGGATGATCAAGTCACCAAGATCTAAGATCTCATGGAAAACCAACATATGTAGCAGCAAAACAAGATGCACAAGCATACAATACCAAAATTAATGCCAAGAGAAAAGGGGTGGATCAAGCCTTGATTTTTTTTCCAATATGTATGGATCAATCCTTAGTTGTTTGTCCATAAACGTTCACAAGTGGAAGCCTATTGTCCACCATGTAAACAAAATATACCCACACGAGCTAGTGAAATCCGTTGTCCACTAGGTGAACCCCAAAAGAGTGGCTCCCATGTACCAACCATAGCAAAGTTATACCTCCTGGTAACTTTGATAAGGCACCATAAAAATGGTCACAAGGCCAGCAAGCTACCTTATGCTAGGCACTCAAGAAAAACAAGGCTCCACTGGCAAGCAAGTTGTGTTATGCTTGGTGGCCGTGAAAATATTTTGGATGTAGTAAGATATGATCTTCAAATGGATTTCTCTTAGTTCATGAAAGGTCTCACCTTAGGGAACATCATGCTTGATGTCACCAAGAGAGGACTAGTCAAGGATAAAAGATTCACAACTTAGGGAATGCAATTTGTAGCATTACCACTAAGAGGAATGCCATATGCCAAGAAAGGTCATGCTCTTGAAGGAAATTAAACCCAATTCCACCACCAAAAAGACACATCATGTGAAGTAAGAAAACCAAAATTTGAAGCAAACAATGAGCAGGGACGAGTATTTCTTGCTTAATGTTTGAATTCCCAGTTTTAGGTTGTACACTGTGGTTTCAGTGATTGAATTTTCTAGATTTAGGTGTCCTAATGCAAGTGAAATTAGAGAAAAATGATAAAAAAAAATTGACACTTTTTGAAATGTAATTTTGACCAAATTTGTGAATGTGAATAACTGAAAATACACTAATATGCAAGTACTATGCAAAATCAATGTAATCTGCATGCAATTTTTTTATTTTTCAGATTTTAAAGAATGTAAAATAAAAATTTAAAACCCTATGTGAGATGCAAACTAATGCAATTTTGACAACCCTAGATGAAATGCAAACTAATGCAAATCCTAGATCTAGGGTTTGAATGGACTCCAAATCAGAAAATTATAGTGCAAGAATGTTGGGTTCATCAAAATGAAATAAAGGGAAAATATGGTGGGAAAGTTTTGAATGGGTATAGAATGGGGGTATTCACTTATCTTCCCTATTTCATTAGGAAAAAGAGACCCCCTAGGATAATATTTACTTTCAACCCTTAGGTGAGTCAAGCTTAATGGAGATTTTGTTGTTTTTCTTATGATTGAGGATGGTGTAAATATGCTAGAAATGCACTTTTGGGAAATAAATGAAAAATACTAAATGAATCCCATTATGCAATGTAAGACTTGAATCATAAATTTAAATCATAATAGAAACAAAAACAATCAACTTTCGACAAATCTAAGAAGGGGAAGTGGATTTGTACCAGTCACCAAAAGTTGTTGTTGAGTGTCCTCCTAGAACAGATTCACCCTAGGGAAAATGGGTCTTGCTATAGGGATCCAAAATTTGTTTTGATAGTCCTATACTCCTATATTCGTACTCCCGATTTCTCTGTATCTCACAATCAAAAAGTCAAAAATAAATCCTGCAACTGAGTTTTTGTGGCTTGACAAATTTGATGAGAACTTTGACAACTTTGCAAACTTAAACTTTTGATCAATCTTCAATCCTTCTTCACCTGAAAATTTGCAAACACACAAGGAGGAGAAAAATGTTTGTTTCTGGTGAATGGGGGTTTTCCTTGGTCAAACCTCATTTTGGTAACTAAACCTTGAAATGAAATAATGATAAAAATAAGGAACGGTGAATGAACACTAGCTTGTTGCAACTCACCAAACCCTTGAATGGCAACCCTTAGAGGAGTAAAGTCTAACACATCTCTCCAAGGTCTTGATCTTGCATGAAATGGCTTGATTGGATGTCGATATTGATGCTTGAATTGATGCTTGAATGATTGAAACCTACATCACAATGTTAGCTCCAAAAACATGCACAAATGGAGATAACTTTGACATGATGCTTGAGATCTTGAATGCTACAACAAATGATTGAGAAATCTGCTCTTGAATGCTCTTGAAAATAATATTTGCTATATTTTTTTCTCTCTTTCTTGTTCTACATTGCTTCTAGATATTGAATTGATAAAAAGACCTTGTATTTATAGGTAATTTTCTAATTTCCTGACAATTAAATATATTGAAAGATAGGAAATAGGCGTGATAGGTTTTGAATGGGGATAATGCACCTATTTTCCCTAGTTCATTAAGAAAAATAGATCCCATAGGGAAATATTGACTTTCAAAACCTTAGGTGAGTCAACCTTGATGAAGATCTTGTTGTTTTCCTTATGACTAAGGATGGGGTAAATTAGCTTGAAATGCACTTTTGGGAGATAAATGAAAAATATCAAATGAATGCAATTATGCAATGTAAAACATTAATCATCAATTTAAAACCTTAATCTAACAAAATACACAAACTTATGGTAGATCTGAGATGGGTATGAATTTATGCACCTATCACGAAAAGAAGTTGCTGAGTGTCCTCGTAGGACAGGTTCACCTAGGAAAATGGGTCTTGCTATAGGGATCGAAGATCTATTTTCACAATCCTTTGCTCTTGGATCTACACTCTCGATTCTTCTAAGTTTCATAGTCAAAAAGTCAAAATTAAATTCTACAAGTGAGTTTCTATGGTTTGACAACTTTGACAACTTTGCAAAATTGCACTTTTGATCAAGCTTCAATCCCTCTTCACCTGCAAATTTGCAAACACAAAAAGAGGGAGAAATTGTTTGTTTTTGGTGAATGGGGGTTTTCCTTGGTCAAACCCCATTTTTGGTAATTAAACCTTGAAATGAAATAAAACATGAATAGAAGGAATGATGAATGAACAATGCTATGTTTCCACTCACCAAATCCTTGAATGAAGATCCTTGAAGCATTGAAATTTAACACATCTCTCCAAGGTCTTGATCTTGCATGAAATGGCTTGATTGGATGTTGATCTTGATGCTTGAATTTTGACTTGAATGCTTGAAATATACATCACAATGTTAGCTCCAAAAGCATGCATGCATGAGGATAACTTTGACATAATTCTTGAGATCTTGAATGCTGCAAAAAATAATTGATAAATCTGCTCTTGAACACCTTTGACAATAATCTTTGCTCTTGGAATGCTTGCATATGAAATCTAGATCTGAATTTGATAAAAGAACTTGTATTTATAGGTAATTTTATAATTTCCTACAAATTAAACATCAAAGGACGACAATTGCAAATTGTATTTAAATCATAAAAATGCTGCCAAAAACATATTAAAAATTGGGGTCCTAAACTTAAGGGGGACCCATTCGCCCTTGGGCGGATGGGTCCTAGGCCCCAACCTAGGACACACCAATTTCAATGCAATTTAGTTAATAATTGCAATTGTTCAATACAAGTTTCCCTTTCAGAAAATATGATTAATTAGGCTTTTAAATGCATAATTGGGCCAATTAGAGGCTTAATTAAGTCCAATTAATTAGGGGACCCAAAAATAGTGTGAAAATGTAAAGGTGTACATTTTCTGACACTACATTTAGCCCCCACTTTAGTGAGAGGATGATCCCTACACTCAAACTCACACTAAAGTTGTCAAAAAAGCATCAAGGGAGGTCTATTTGTACAAGTACTAGAAATATAAGACAACAAAGGTCAAGGAGGATGATCAATCCCCCAAGATCTAAGATCTCATGGAAAACCAACAAAGGCACAAAGAGACACATGCTTATGTTAAATATTCAACATCAAGGCAAGATGAACAAGCATACAATGCCACAATTATTGTGAAGAGAAAAGGGGTGGATCAAGCCTCTACTATTTTTCAAATAGGTATGGATTAAACCTTAGTTTTTTGTCCAAAAAAAATTCACAAGTGGAAACCCACTGCCAACATGCAAACAAAATATACTCACACGGGCTAGTGAAATCCGTTGTCCACTAGGTGAGCCCCAAAAGGCGGTTGATGGGAAAGTCATGCCAGGTCTATAGGATCCCATGTATCAACCATACCAAAGTTATGACTCCTAATAACTTTGATAAGGTGCCACAAAAATGGTCACAAGGCTAGCAAGCTGCTTTATACTAGACACTGATGAAAAAGGCTCCACTAGAAAGCAAGTTGTGTTATTCTTGGTGGTCATTTGAACAACATAAAGGCTCCATTGACAAGAAATTTGTGTTATGCTTGGTGACTATTTTAAATATAATAGGATATTCAAAGGGGTTTCTCTTTTCTTCTTGTAAGGAAGGAATGAAAGGAACCATGGGAGGTTATTCTCTTTAGCTTTATAAACTTGTTTGATCTTAGGAGGGACAATAGGACTTATTTGGTTATATCTTGGTCTTTTATAGGAGATAGGCAAAGGGTTTGTCATGGGTTGGTCCTGGTTACTTGGAGGGGATTTTGGTTCAATCATGGTTCCATCAATGATAGGAGGCTCAATCATGGGTTGAGGCATGTTTCTAAGGGATAATTTTTTGATGCACTTTGCCTTAAAATTTTGATAAAATTTGAAAAAGAAGTGTCCACGAGGCTTAATATGTTCCATAAGTTCAGGCTAGAAGAAAACCATTGAGAAATTTCCTTGGGAAGACATAGGATTAAAGCCACTATGATGCACAACAAAGATGTCATTTCCGAATGGAAAATTTAAGTATTTATATACTATTGATGGGAAGACATCCATGAAGTGTAGCCATAGATAACCAAGCTTTGCATGAAATTGGTTTGATGATGGCATGATGGAGAATAAGACATTCAATTGTTTTGGTCCAACTTTTAAAGGAAGAGTGATCAAACCTATTGTAGGGCAAGCAAAAACATTGTGTTTTGATCCATGACTTTGGTTGTTCATAAGAATCTTGATAAATTTCATGCACAAATAAGAATTCCTTGGTGATCACATTCTCTACACACATAAGATCAATTAATATCCCATTAGTAGGCTTGTCATTGATTCTTTTGGTGATGTAAAGACCCACCATCAGGTGCACGTCTAATTATATCATTTTGTGAGAAATAAATGTGAAAGGGACATTTTGGTTTGGCCCTTATGAAGTTGAACATCAATGAATATGACCATACATCATAAGTCTTCATTTTTACTCATAATGTCATTATTTGCATCTTGATGTTTTTCAACATTCATCACATCATTCCTAGTGTCACTAGCTTTCACAAAAGAGACATTATGATTTGGCATGTGGTTGGTAAAGATTTGTAGATTTTGGTTGGGTGGGGCAATAGGCTTATTTCCTTGATCATTAACACCACCAATCTGGATGTGATTAGAATCAATGAGGTCTTGCTTAGTATGTTTAAGACACTTACATTGTTCTATATTGTGTCCATTTTGTTGGTGATAATGGAAAAAGGAATTCAAGTTAAAGTTTGGAGGGAAGGGCTTAGTGGTATCAATGGCTCTAATAGGAGGTAAAGTAACTAAGTTCTTACTTATAAGTTGCAACATAATGGAGTGAAGGGTATCAGGTAATGGGGTAAATTGTCTACTCCTTTCCCTAAGTGGATATTGATTTGTTGTTTTAAGGCAACCACTTGGGAGTTAACATGTTGACTTGTTTGAGGTGTATTTAGTTGTAAAAATACCTTATTTTGTTTCTTGAAAGGTTGGAAATTGCTATGGGGCACAAATTCGGATTTCTCAGGATGGTTAGAAGGAGTTTTTGCTTCATGGTGACTAACTGAATTCTGATAGTCATGAAGGGTTGTATATAAGTGTGTAAAGGAGGGAAATTTCATCATCCCAAGTTTATCTTAAATATTGGTTTGCAAATTTTCAATGAACATTCTTTGAAGGTCAACATCAAGAATTTTAATGTTGATTTGTGAGTAAAGCAATTGGTATCATGCTATGAAGTCAATGATCTTTTCATCTTTGTTTTTCTTATATTGCATTAAATCAGATAAAGCCATCTTGGGACCTATGTGCACTTGGAAATGGTTAAGAAAGACATCAACACGTTCATTGAATGAACAAATTGAGTTATTCAGTAAAGAAAAAAACCACTCCAAGGCAGTGTCTTTCAAGGACCCAGGGAAAATTTTAGTCAAGAGCTTATCCTAAAAAATGAAGTCACTACATAAGGCTATGTATGTTGAGACATGGTTACTAGGGTCTCCTTTTTCACCGTATTTATCAAATCTAGGAATCTCTATGTCTTGTGGCATTTGTGCTCTCAATATCTCCAAGGATAAGGGGTTTCTTTTCACATATTGTGAAGGTTGGCCATTTTGACTTTGGTTCAATGTGGCAATTTTCCAAAGAAGCTTCTTCCAAATGTTGTCCAAAAGAATCTACACTCACATAAAACTGCAAAGAATGATCATGTAGAGAATGAACAAGAGGGTTAGAGTGTTCCCTCACATCAATTGAAGAAGGATCATCTTCATCAAAGAGAATATAAATGCAATCAATAATGTCTCCCGAATTTGAAATGTGGGACTCTCAAAAAAAACCAACAATGTCTATCAAGTAATCATCCCAAGTAGCCATCTCTAGAAGATGATGTATGCCTTGCTCCATTGAATCACAAGGAACCAAAATTGTGGAATCACAAGAATCCTCAGGTACAATAGTAGATGAAGGAGATGAGATCTTAGTGTATTTCATTCAATGACACCTATCATCCCCCATTGTGTCCTCAAAACATGATGAAGTAAGAACAATAGATGATTCTGCCAATGCTAGATTACAAGAGTCCTTAGCCTCAAGATGTTGACTCATAGATGAAGAAGATGAACCCTCTAAATTTGGCTTAGGGGCCATATAAACTGAAGTATCAATAGATGTCTCTATAGGAGGAGAAGGAGAAGGTTCTGTGTCATAAAAACTACCATACCTTTCCCAATGAGCAAGTGTTTCAACTATTTTATCATCAATAGGTCAAAAATTTGCAAGTGGAACAAGACAATCCACAACAAGATCCTCTAGGAATGGAGGTTCATTCGAGTCTCCATACATCTCCCAAAGTTAGGTCATAAGGTCACAAGGGATCTCAATACCATCAATGGCCACTTCTGTATCAATATCACAACTACAACCAATTACTCCCAGGATATTTTCTATTTTCATTTCCCACACATCTCTCTTCAATTTTGATGAAGGTTTAGGAACCAGTCCTTAGAGATATGGAAAAATATTAAGCCACCTACAATGTGTTAGGATTCCATCTCGCCAAGAATTAAAGTTCCATATATTTAACCTTATTACAATAGGATTTGTTTTGATGCCCATATTAAATTCCTCAATTTTAGTCACACAATAGACCAATCAAGAGACATAAGCCAACAAAGGAAAAAGATTACCCCCCAAAATTACTCAATCATGAAACCCCAAAGAAATATATGATTTGTGGTACTTTATAATTAGTGTGATTACAAGTGCCACTTTCCAAAAATAACGAAGTGGACTTGATCTTAGTGCATATAGATTGCCAAATTTGGCCTCAAGTTCAAAGTAAAAGTTTTACAAAGAATGAGATCAATATGATCACACCACTAGAAAGTAAACAAAAAATTATGAACTTTAAAAAAAAAATCACTCAAAAATGTTATAGTATGAGTAAGAACAGATCCTTAGAAGTTCCCAAAATGAGAACAACTCAACAACAACTTTGACAAATCTGCAATTCTAGAAAAAAACAGGCACCAAAATAAAAAAGCCAACTACACTTTTGCATAGAGTATGAAATTCTACACCAAATAAATACAAAATTCTTGAAAAAAGGAGTTTGTATGACCAAGTTATTAGCCTTTGAAATTTTCCTCCAAAACGAAAACTACCAATGGAGAAGGGGTCCAAATGGAACGACCTGCTGACGGTCGTTTGGCCGTAAAATTTAAGATAGGAAATATTGATGACTGACTAAGTGTCAAATTTAACACAATTTTAGACATCGATCATTTGGACGTCACATTTAGCATAGTGTTTTCTAATGGTCATTTGGCCATCAAATTTAGGATAGTTGCGCGAAAAGCTGATTTTTTTCCTGCATGAAAATATAAAGTATTATATATGAAAATGGGTGTTTTTGGACCTTCTAGATGCAAATATGACGTCTATTTTTCCCTAATACACACCTTGCAAAAGCTCAATCTCGAATCACCCTTAAATTTGAGAAGGGGTTTTGCAACTTTGAAGCTCTGATACCATGCAGGAGTTGCGATATAGCTCATAGAACATGTTAGAGTCACTTAAGGACTCAAGCCTCCAAGATCATCTGCAAAATCCAACAACAACCTTCCATAAGAGAGAAAAGAAAGAACATGAAATTGCAACAATGGATGTAAGATGTGGTCAATATGTAATACTCAATATTGCAATGATATATTGGACTTACACAACACTCAACTGAACTTTTGATGAATGAAATGTACATATGAAGCCTTGCTTATATAAGCAAGGAGAGAGATAGGATTATACAAGATCATGACAAGTATCTTAATCCTATCACATGAGACAACTAAGTCATAACAACCTAAGACACACACATTAAATTCTCAATGCAAATATTAAATGCATGAGAGAATTATTAAATGTCTAGATAACTAAAAGTAAATGATGAGACATGACCCCATTATAAATAACTTCTAGAAATGACAACTAAGAAACTTAACTCCTAAGTAAACTTATAATAATGTAAATAGGTCCTCACTAATAACTAGTTAGGAAATAACCCCATTCACACCAACAACGTGCAATGGGTTGATGGCTCTACCTAAGTCTTCAATATAAATTATATTAACTAGACATGCTATTCATTGACTCTTAAGAGGTGCTCACCCATTCAAAACCAATTGGAATGTTAATATTCATGCAAATTTTTAGTCTCTCATCATAAAAACATGTTAATATAAATAAATTTGAGTGTAAGAGAGATTGTTTTAGATGGATCATGCTAATTAAAAAATTGCTATTAGTTCTCTTAATTTTCATGATTCTTTGGTCTGTAGTGTTTGTAATGTCCTTAAAAAATTAATTTTTTTATTATTACACTTATGCTAAAAATGTTGGTCATTGTTTATGAGGAATATTCTTGGTTGGGATACTAGAAAAACTTTCCTTGTAAAGAAATTTTATTTGGTTTTGTTATGGATAGAATGTGAAGTTTGATTTCTTTTGGATTTCTCTTTCTGCTAATTTTTATGGTTTATTTGGAAAAGGATAAGTGAGGATGTTTCCTAGGACAAAAGGAGACACCTTACAAAGTCTTCTAATAGAATCATATATTATATTATTACTTCACAAGTTATAATGACCCTACATAGTTTAAAAGAAAGATTCATGAATATTGTTGATGAAGGCTTAGAATGTTGTACAAATTTGATATCAAATTTGCTCAATTTTTGCCTCATGACATTTTATCAAACAATACATGGAATTCCAAAATGAATACTCTAAAATCCATAAATATGATAAGATAATTGATGATGTTGATGATATTAAAATAAAAAGATAGAATTTTGATTAAAACGATAGTAGGAATACTATGTATCCACCTATAGGCACTTTTGAATGTGATGATTACAAAGAAAACGACAATTAGGAATTGTTAGGAGTAATATACATGGAATACTACATATTTTTTACTATCTTTTAATTAATTTAGAATATTAATCTATATCTAATATATCTCCTACTATTTTGATCTTTAAGTGTTGAACTATTAAGTCTATTGATGTGTGATAGTTGTTTGCTAAACCTTTTTAGTGGTTTTAGTGGGATTGTAAATGTGTGTTTTTCTAGTTGTGGGATTAATGTGCTCCTTTTGATATATGCATATTGTAACCTGCTTTATTTTTGGTAATAAATCATAATTTAAAAAAAAAAAAATTATGAAGAATATAGGAATTTTTTACATAGGATAGGGATAGGCTTCATATTTAGTGGCTTAACAAAGGGGAAATTGTGGATAACCTAAATAAAATTAAAGAGATTTTAGGATATAAAAGGGGTTCAAAATTAAATCAAATGAACATGTGAGAACACTTAAAAAATGAGTATAATAAAGATAAATGAGAAATGGACATTGGGGTGATCCCACAATAATGGGTTACAATTTTTGGCCAAACTTGACATTAAAATCGGGTTTTTCACCAGACATTCACTTTCTTACACCTATAGCAGCTAAACCATTAAGGTTTTGAAGATGAATCAAACTAGTTATTTGTTAGATATTTTGTGTAGATTCTAATTATATTTAAAAAAATAAATTAAAAATAAATTGTGAATCATTTTATGTAATTTTTAATAACTTATTTTTTCTACTAATCAACATTTTTAAAAAGTGATGTTCACTTCCACACATAACTTTTTTTTATAGATAGGATACAATTCTAATTTTTAAAATGCAATTTTTTCACACCAATATCTAGGGGATGGATATTTTTTCATTTTTTTTTGTTACATATTTTTTTTTTAATTAATTTTCTAAGTCAGCGTAATTATAATTTGGACAGAGGTGTACTTGCCACGAATAACTTTTTTTGTATTCATTTGAATTAACTTATTCTTTTTTTGTTAGAATAAGGACATCAATACCTAGGGCACATGTATTATTTAGAATTTTTTTTCTCTATTTTTCTATTTTTTCGTATGTGTGAAATAAAGAACTTGATGTTCATTGAAAATCCTACATTCACAAGAAATAAAAAATAAATATAATAATCAAATTAAACATATTTAAAATTATACTTTTTAGGAATCTTATAATAAGGGCTACATGCTTACAAAGAATAAATTTTAAATGAGTTCATTTGATCACCCAAAAGGTAAATCAAAAGTGGTTTTTTATCAACATTGTGATAGGTGTAGAGGAGACTCGATTATAGGTATGGTTTAAATCTAACAAGGTTCTATCCAAGGGGGTTTGATCTAAGGGGGTTTGATCAATCCCTCTTTAATTAAAATAATTTAAATGGAACCTTTAAAGTCATAAATCATAGTATTTTGCCAGTATTGGCATGGTGTAATGGTTTAAAGGTGGCATTGTTGTTCTTGCCACCAAGGTTCAAACCCCGTTGGGGTGGTATTGTTGAATGGTTGTATTCCGGTTCATAGCTCTGGTCAAAAGCGTTTACCCCTTGAATAAAAATAAAATAAATCATTGTATTTTCTAAAAATATGTGATTTCAGGCAAAAATCAGGATGTCCCAAAAAGTGTAACCCATTATTGTGGCAGCACCCGATGAATAAGGATAACTTAGTTTTAGGGTAAGAGGTCAAAACAATATGAAAACACACACAAGTGAGATTGGTATAAAATAAATATAAAAATATAATAATAAATTTAGTGGGCATCTCATTCTTATTATTACATAATGATGTATCTTAAACAAAAAATAATTCTAATTAAGACTTAAAATAAGTTGAAAATGAAGATTTTTTTTTTTTGATTTAATGCATATGAGGTAGACTTGCCCAAATGTTTGGGTATATAACCAATGTTCAATGTTACAAAACTATATAAATATCATGCAAAGTCAAATGAAGTTATAGCAATGGTAAAGAAAAAATTAGACACATAATATCGTAAAGTAGATATTTAAGAAAATTTGGATACTAGATCTAGAAAGAGTACCAAGAATAGGTAATATGAATAATATTTAGTGAAATCAAATCAAAGGCTAATTGAATATTTATCATGGATTTCTAAGGTTGAGGTAGACTGTTTTAGTTTCCCACTATCCATTAAAAAGTGTAGGACTCCCTTTTCAATTTACCCCAAGCATTTGATGCAATAGAATCCAAGGTTTAAGAGCAATCTTGCATTACCAAAAACATTTATCTTATATATATATTTTTAATTTTATAACCTTTTATAGTTATCATATGATCATAACGATGTGTGGTTCTCACCATAAAGGTGTATTAATTAGATTCACTATTTTAACTATGTAAAAAGTGTACAACACTTGTTTACATTTATAAATCCATTGGTCCTAAGAAGGTTCATTATATGAACCACATCTAGATCCATTATTAATTTCTCATCACAATAATTCTAGAAGGTTCCCATCTACACATAACCAGGATACACATTTCCTCTAGCATCATACTTTGTACCACTTTGTGGATGATGAAAAAAACTCCAAAGGCTAAGGATCACTATATAAACATAAATCAAGGTTATTTAAAAGTAGATTAGTTGGTAGTTGGTAATAGACAACTTACACTAGCTTGTATATTGATTAGAGATTTTGGTGGTAGGATGAGATCCTTGCATTGTAATATCATATTAAGAATTGTATAATTCACACGTAGTTTTGATTATGTATATTTGAATCCCAAGGCTTCATATTGGAATTCCATAATTCATGACTATGAATCTATATGATCCATTATGTTATTAATCATATCAATTGAGATCTATTATGTTTTTTTGTGTATTTGGATGCATGGTTGGATAATCCTTAATTAGATCCTCCTTCCATGACTACCTCACCAAGATTGAGTCCATTATTGGGGAATTAGTGTGTGTTCAATATCACCATTAGGTAGGACCTTTCTTATAGTGTAAGGAACACTTACCCTATGTTTAAGGTCCCCACAAGTATTAAAATTATAGCACAACTTTCTCTATCTATGCTTAGATATAAAAACAAGAAAATATGAGAATAATTTATTAGTAAGAGAAGAATAATAGTTAATAGTGTCTATATTAAAATAATAACATTTCTAGATTTCTATAGTTACAAAAAGATGAAGAAATTAAAAAATATATAAAATATAGTAATATAGCTAGGCCATGAGTTTGTATACCTAAAAAAAGTAGTTAGCTGGGAAAAAATATTAGATGAAAATGGGAGAAAATGTTATGGATGCATTTCCAAGCATCCTAAACTCAACAAAAAGTTCAAACAAATGTGCTTGAAGGATTATAATTTATAGGAATCCCTAAAAACTTAGGAAACTCTAAACCTTGATATGAATATCATTTAACTAGTGAGAGCCTTATTGGGTCCCAAAATCGATGCTCACACATCTAGAGGGATTTGTCTCGCTCAAGGCTAGGGAGATGCAATTTGTGAGAGTGGAAAAATAAGTTCATCAAAAAAGAGTGAGAAATAATAGGCCAATTTATAATATTGAGTAAACTCCCCTTCACTTTGGGATCAACTAAACCCAATAGGTTATTCCTATAGATGGTAGGTTTAACAAGGTTTCTTTTGCAAAAAAAAATATACACATGTAAGAAATTTAGAAATAGTACCAATTTGCTTGTTTTTATCCCAAATTTTGTCACTAGATGAAAATTTTGTCTTCATGTATTTCCTTGGTTATTTATTGAATCATGAAGTGCATAGAGACCTACTCCCTACTCCTATACTATTGGTTAAATATTTTTATTAATTTTAAGATTTTGGAGGGTCAAGGTTCTCAAATTTTATGTCAATATACATATTACACATTCACATTTATCCATTATAAACAAAAAATAAGAAATAACAATAGAGGTATGGTATTTAGCAACCATATCTACTTAACAATCCTTCTCCAATTGTAAACATTCATATGTAACAAGAAAGAGACCATTAAAAAATATCTTGTAGTGAAATAAAATGTTGCAACACATATCAAATTCATGTTACAATTGCATCAGTAAACTAGTGAGAGAGAAATACAAATAAGGAGCCTACCACACCTCTTTAGTTAAAATCTTCCAAAATACCCACAAATGGCCAAGGAGATATCTAATTATAAAATATATACTTCAAATAGATACATCTCTACAACTTCTAGAATGAAATAGGTATATGGTGAATGAATTGATAGATTTGGAACCCTAAAAGGCTCTCTACACTTTGATTCAATGAGAAAAATAACCAACACTTTGAAAAATGAATATTATAGCTCTTCTATCCTCCATGCAAGTTCCCTACGGTAAGAAGTGTGAATTCTTTGTTAAACCCAAAAATAACCTAATTGGTATGCTATAGAGGGATGTCCATGCCCATCGAGCATAGTTTCTCCTTGAATTGTGTCTAAAATTATAACCTAGGGTGTTTCATTGTACACATAGGGCATGGATGAATGTTCTTTTGTAATTTACAAATGTCCTCCATTTTAATGGTTATTAGATTCTAAAGTACTATGGTGTGAGAGAATGCCCATAAAATCTATAGGAAGGACCTTAGAAGGTCATGTGTCATTACTTCTGGAAGTTGAATTTTCCTAGAGTGGTAGGAAGGTAGGTGAAATAGTGGGCCATGGCCTTTAAATATTCTTTTTGTGCCCCACCTTTAAAACTTCATTATACTTATTTTTGTACCTTTAATTGTCAAATATTTGGACTCCTCTCAAAGCACATTGGATATTTAATGAGTTCATGAACTTGCAAATTCACCAACATTTTGAACTCTTTCCTTTGGCTCATTGAACTATTAGGTAGTTAGTGAACTTGTAAAATCACTAAATTTTTGAACCCTAACACCTTGGCTATTGGGGTTTCGGGGATTTTGCAAACTTGTGATCTTATCAATACATTGAACTTGAGTACTTCTCTTTTTCTCAACAATTTTTACTCATGAAAAAAATGAGGGGAACAAGGCAAGGACCTAGATGGATTTTATGGTGTGAAATCTAGTCATCAATGGTGACTTGGGTCATGTTTGGGGGAGATAGGGATGAACAATGAAAAATATTATATTTCAAAAAATTAGGGGATTGGGGGTCAAGGATACCTCTTATGAGGTATCAAATAAGGACATGCCCAAACCCATTGATGCTAATGAGATAACATAGTGATTTTTTTTTGGGATCAAGGTTGGCTCATAACTCATGCCAAAACTACCACTTTAGAGATATCCCTACATCTCTAATTCCAATAAAAATGTATAGAAGGAAATGTTGAAACTTGGGAATTGGGGATTCCAAGGAATAGGCACGTAGGTAAAGGGATGATCAAAACTCCAATTTCAAAAGGAAACTTAGTGTTAAGGATTAAGATTCAATAGATAAAAGGTATGCCAATATGATAAAGTTTGATACTATGATAAATGAAAGAGAAATGTGGGGGTTGGAGAAAATGGATGTTGGGAAGGAAAAATGTAGAACTACAACATGGGAACAATCCTTAGAAACTTGAACATAAAACAAACAATACTTAGAATTTTCTAGGATCTGTGCAACTTCTACTTCTAATACATGATATACACATGGAAATGCCAAAGGACAACACTTAGGAAAAAATGAAAAATGGAGATCCATACAAATATTTCTTAGATCGGTTAAATATGTGATGGAAAATGAGGCCTAAGTGCACAAAAAAATTAAGACTCAAGATAAATTTGGCACAATCAAATTGAGTCCGAAAAATACCTTGGTAAATTAAACATCAAATAAAATGATCTTGGCTCAAGTTTAGCCTACCAAACTCTAGTAATTCTACAAAATTAAGTTCACAAGGTAGAATTCAATCTCCAATGGTTATTAATCTTGTTGAGATTTGAGAAGAATGGAATAAAAACTCTATACAAGAGGCCTAAGGTGTAATTCTTGAACACAGTGTCAACATCCCATCACCAATCTTTCCACCAAGAAAAGGAGGTTGAAGCCACAACATGTGGAGCATAATATCTAGAATCAACTGTTGTATGCTAATGATAGATAATAAATTAATGTTGGAAAACTAAAACTTTTATTGCAATGCAAGTCAAGAGGGCTAGCCTTGAGAAGAGACTAGATCTCTAATAGTGAAAATACTTTTGTGAAAGAGTTAGAGAGTTTCATCCAAACTTAGACTAAAGTGATTGATGATGGGTGATTGTTGTAAGTTATGGTCATTGAAAGACAACTTGGATCGTAAACCATTACCAACCCACCTAAGAACTAGTTTTATTTCCTTAAAGACCTTCCAAATGTTCTAAACCACAATCAATCCCTTAATTTTGATAGGGGTGATTATAATGAGAAGAATATGATAGCCAACTATTTGCTAGCACTTCTTTCCATATGACAAGTTCGAGGAAATGCAGTGCTTGAGGAGAACATTCTAGGCTTTAGAGCCCTCAACTTCATGGATGACCCACTTGGCACAAAGCACAATGTTTTGTTTGTGAACATCAATGATCACCATTCATCCTTTATCCTAGGGAAGGTAACGAATGTCCCATGCCATCTTATGAGAACTTTTGGTTTCTTTAGCATTCATCAATATAAATCATATAAATGCTTGTAGAACCTATTCTAAGCAGCCTTAGATGAGATACAATAAGAAGAATAATGAACATCAATAGCCATCAACACTTTGATACATATTTGAAATTTAACATGAAGAATTTGAGCATCTTCCCTTCGTCAACTCATTTTTAATTACTCTTTCAACTACTCAAACAATGAAAAGGTACTTTGCAAGTAGCACACATCTTGCTCCATTTAAAGCTCCAGCTGGTGGCCTTGCAAAAAATTATCATCTAAATAAGATATGGCTTCCAAAAAAGTTCATGGTTTTAATAAACACAAGAAAAAACTACTCACAAAATACCCATTAATAAATTGCTGAAAAGTAGAAGAAACAAAAACCCTTTAACCAACCCATGTGAAGTCTATTAGAAAATGGTAGAAGAAACAAAAACCCTTTAACCAACCCATGTGAAGTCTATTAGAAAATGGAAGAACATTGATATTTGCACAGTGAAAACACAAAATAATAATTATATTTGTTGAATTCATTCATGAATGTATTACGATATAACTTTTATAAAACCTTTCAAATATAACTTTTCCTATTACCATCTTATGGGAATACAACCACTTATTTAATAAGAATAATAAATATAGAGGAGCAGCAGGACAACCCTGCTGAATCACCCGGATATCTTTAGAGTATACATTTTATTTATGGATCAAGACCAGGTCAGTTTTGTACAGTTCCACTAGTGGTAGAGATACTTGTATCAGGTTGGTGTAAAAAATTGTAAGTTCCAATGGGAGCCTTTTATTTTCCAACGGCTAAATTTGATGATCAACCCACCTGCTAGGAAAAAAGCTTAATGACAGATATTGTTCAGAATTGCCCTTCACAGGCTGGAATGCTTTATTACAATCCTTAGAACATAAACACCAAAGAATAAATATAGTTATTACAATCCTTTACAATTTCTGACAGTCCACCAGAAACTGTATTTGACAGTTAAGTATAGTCACGCGGCTTCTGGGCATTAAATTTCCTGATTGTTAAGCAGTTTTCACGCGCAATGCTGTGGTAGAGATATAAAGCTCCTTTTCGTATACTTCTTCTTCTGTAACCCACTGCAATTTTTAGGTGGGTATTGAATTATCAATCTTATAACATGGGAACCATTAACTGAAGTAAAAAATTTCTGCATCTGCCTTCTTTGAAAATCCCTGCAATTTTTTGGTGGGTATTGAATTATTAATATTCAAGCACAACAGCCATTAATTGACCTTAACAACTTTTGTGTTTTCCTGTCCTACAGTATAAGTTCACAGATGAGATAAGATAAGGCCGAAAGGCTTCCTGTTCTGTTTGTATAGTACAATCTGTTTCACTGTAAGCCAATCCATTCTTTAAGAGAAGCATTAAAAGAATATTGGGTTTGGTAAGATTGGCTGTCTAGGTCCAATTAGCAGTGTATTAGGGCAGTTTTTAGTTCTAATTATTACTATTTGAAAAGATCTAACAAGCTTTATATATTTTTAGTTTATTGATGTAGTGAGTATTTTATATGTGCTTATTAATGGAGATTTTAGTACTTTGCAGGCATTCCTTACATTCCCAACTTTAGCATACTTTATAAGGATACCATCAATGGTATCACCATTGGTTGTTTCTAAAAGGAATCTCATAAGTATAGGTTTTCTTTAAAAAATAAATAAATTATTGTATATATATAATCACATTATGGAGTTTAAGCAAAGTATAGTATTAAGTAACAACATCAAATATAAATGATGCACTTAGAGTTATAAATTAGGTTATAGTGGTCGATAATAGTTTTTAGCTTTGTCTTAGTTGAATTTGAAATATATCGGTCATAAAAAATTAGCTTCTAACTCATAATGGCAACACCATTATTAACATTCTTTTCATTTGGAGGGAGATTATCATTCCTTATAAGAGTAATAACCAATGTCAAGTGATGAATTTTGTTAGTGTGCAACCATCTAGATTTACTTCTATCCTAGTATCATGAGGTGATATAAGGCAAGCAAGTTTTCTAAGACTATCCGTGAGCCCTATGTTAAGGTGCAGGAGAGTCATGCCTATAATGGTGAACATTGTGACTATATCCTCACTGATTTTTTCAAGGGGGGAGGTTGGCTCCAATGAAAGGGAAGGACAATGGGACCTGAGCAATTGTAAAAGGTGTGTATCCTTTGATGAATCAACACCTATAAGTGAGCAACCTCAAGGACAACATTATTAACTTGTACTTGAATATGCATAAGAACATTAAAACAAAGCATGGATTTAGTATAAACTAAGAAATGCTCATCAACAAAGACTCTTAAAAATAGACTCAAATTTCTATCCTTATTAATGTCAAATAAAATTTCTACCTTAAAAGCATACCAAATTTAGTTGAACTTTGTTGGAAGTCCAAGCTAGTCCCCCAAAAGAATCATATGTTGATTAAAGAGCTTTGGTCTAAAAGGATGAAACAAGTCATGAATCCAATTTTAAGTAGCCTTAGCTTTAGGACAAAGCAAAAAGAGGTGGTTTCATTGTGTCCATAGATAAAACAATTAGGATTAACAACCCTAGGTGGATCAAACAAGATCTAATGAGAAGACCTTTGTAGATAATCCATCAAGAAAATTTAACAAGCTTAGGACCAATAATGATTGATCAAACCATTTAAAATATTTTGTTCCATGTGTTGGATGTGGACTCTAAAGCCCATCTATCATTAATCTTTTGAACTATCTAGGAAAATGTGGGTAGAGCTACATATATCCCTTGTGAGGCTCGTAGTTTTAAAATGGAGGGTCATGATATTACCATTTTCAATATTTTTATCAAGGTTTACTATACCTAACACCAATTATGTGAAGCAACATAGGAGAATTAAAATCATTAACAATTTGAATTGATTCAAAGTATTGATTGGTAAGTCAAAATTTATTTTTTCTTTAGGCCAAGGTAACCAATTTTTAGTAGTTTTTGGAAAGAGGTAAAAAATGGTTTGAAAAACTCAGCTAAAAGTCTAGGGCATAGACCCAAGGAACTTAGGCTAAATTTCTATCCTAGTAAGTAATTATAGAAAACCACCAAAGAGATTGTTGGTTTATAGAGAGCTTGTTGTGAAAACCTTTAACACTTCACATAAACCATAGGACATGTGCACTAAGATGGGGGACCAAAAAGTGGCCACTCCACTTTTTGGTCCCATAAAAGAGAAAACACAAGCACATTATAATGAAATGTGCTTCATTATGGGATTTCATTCACATTATGCGAGTGGGTTATAATGTGCTCCATTATTGTTTTCTTTTGAATTTTTTCTCTTTCTCTTTCTCTTCTGGTGAAACTATATACATGAAATAAAAATTTAACTATAAGTGACATTTAATTTATTATACTTTAAGTTATATTTCATATATATACAATTTTAGGATGTTTGAGAATAGCTTCAAATCTCTAGGAGTTATAATGAAAATTCTAAGTTTTGGAAGATCTTATAATTTTTCAAACTATTAAAATTCAGTAATCAACAAGGAGGTCAAATTTTAGTAATCAACAATCTCTATCATCTTTTTATCCCTCTCTATCTCACTATTTGTATATCCCTTGTGCTTTAGACCTCTCTCTCTCTCCCCCCCACCTTCCCTCTCTCTTTGTATACAATTTTGAAATGCAAATCTAATCTAAATGATTGAACACACTGTACTGCAAGCTATGATGCAATATGAATGGAATATTTTTGAATTTTTCTGACTTTTTTATGATACAAATATGAAACCCTACATGAAAGCTACAAAACAAAATGATGCAAAACCTAGATCTAGGGTTTGAAAGACTACCAAATCAGAAAGTTATGATGCCAAATATCGGGTTCACCAAAATGAAATATAAAAAATGTGGGAATAACCTTAAGTTTAATTTCCAAAACCTAGGGTTAACTCCATTATTTCTAGGATTTCATTGGGATACAAATCAACAAGGTGCATAGATTGACTTTCAACCTCTAAGGTGAGTCAATCAGACCTGGATCTGATCCTTTTGAGTCTTAGGAATAAACTGGAAATGATTTGGAGTGATTTCTTTAATTAGACTATACGACCTAGTATGATAAATGTAAAATATCAAAGATAAACAGCTAGAAGTAGTGATTTGCAAGTGAATCTGGGTGATCCCATAATAGTGGTTTACAATTTTTGGCCAAACTGGACACTGAAATTATTATTTTTAACTAAATCTTCACATTCGGGCACCTATAGCGGCTAAACTGTGAGGAATTTGAAGATGGTGCAAACTAGAGTCTCATGAAATTTTGTCTGTGTATTCTAAAAATATTTTTTTCAAAATTTTTGGAATCAAATTGCACTTCTTTTTCCATCTCCCACGAAAATAGATTTTTTTCAGAAAACAACATTTTTAGAAAGTGACGCACACCGTATAACGTATAACTTTTTTTCCATGAAGGATAAAACTCTAATTCTTTCAAATTTAGATTTGTAACTCTGATATCTAGTGCTTCCACTTGGTTAGATAGTTTTTATTGAATATTTTCTCCTTAGTCAAGTTTCAAAGTCAAACAAATTACAATTCAGACACAACATGATTGTATAACGCGTAACTTTTTTTGTATATCTCAAAATTTAATTTAATTTTTTTTGTTGAATCAAGGACTTCAATATCTGGGGCACTCATATTTTTCAATTTTTTTTTTGATAATCTTCTATTTTGCCACATGTGAAGAACAAAGAAATTCATTTTTGATGAAAAACCTATGTTTAATAAAACTTAAAAAAAAAAAACATAACAAAACCAAAACATATTAAAATTATATTCATTGGATAGCTTGTTCGAGGAATACCATAATCATTTGAAATAAATTTTAAATGAATTCATTTGATCCCCAAAATCTAAATCAAAAGTGATTTTTATCAGCATTTTGATAGGTGTAAAGGAGACGCATTTATAGGTATGGTTTAAAACTAGTGAGGTTCTATCCAAGGGGTTTGATCTAAGGTGATTTGATCAAACCCTCTTCAATTGGAATCCTTAAAATGGAACTTTTTAAGGCTTAAATCATTATATTTTCTAAAAATATGTGATTTCAGCTAAAATTTGTTCCTCTTAGGAATTGTAAACCACTATTATGACAGCACCCATCTGGAAAGTGTAGACTGATGTGTACCTATCACCAAAAGTTGGATTCAACACATGTGCAGAGGGACTTACTCTCCTAGGGGTGAATGGGTCTTTGATAGGGGGTCTTTAAATTGTTTTAGAAGTTCTCTGGTGTTGGATCTGAGCTCCTAATTCCCAGTTGTATACTTGTTGGAATGTCATCAATAAATTCTATAGGTGATTTTTTGTGTCTTGATAAGATAGGTGACAACAAATGCAAAAATTGAAAAATTTCCTTCAATCTTCCTTCAATCCTCTTCAAACATGTAACCTACACATTCAAAGATGGAGAAAATGTTGTGCCATATAGGGGCTTTCCTAACCCCATGTAAGTGTTCCCACTTTCACAATGGTAATGTCAATGATATGAATGATAATTGAAAGGAAGAAATGTTGAATGAACAAAATGTTACAACTGACCACCCTTCAATGGCTTCCTTGAAGGACTTAAGTCATACACATCACCTCGAGGATTTGGATATTTCTTTTCTTGAATGCTCGAATACTTGAATTCTTTGGAGACCTACAAAAATATGTTAGCCTTCACAAAACAATGACACCATGAGTTCACACATAAACTTTGACATGATGTTGGATCTTGAATTGTTGTAAAAATACTCTAAATTTATGCTCTTGACTTTCTCTTGACAATAGTTTTTTCTCATGAATATTAGATAGTGTATGTTAGATTTCAGTTGGTAAAATAACTAGGTATTTATATGTAATTGTACTAATTTCCTAAAAGAATAGATTCCAAAAGTTGATACTTCATATTTAAATTTTGGATGTTAAAATGTTTCCAACAACATATTTGAATTTGGGTCTTGGCTAAAAAGGGGGACCCATTCGCCCATGTGTGAATCGGTCCTAGCCCAAATTTCTAGGACACACTTGGTCAAGAGCAAAATAACCATTGGTTGCATTTATTTAATTCTTGCAATCTTTCAAAAAAAATAAAAAATAGGCTTTGAAATGCATAATTTGGAAAATTAGAAGCTTAATTATGTCCAATAAATTAGGGGGACAAAACATAATATGAAATTGTTAAGGTATACAATTTTCTACACTACAATAACAAGATACATATATGATTAAAGCAGATGCAAAAAGTTATAATTTACAATTCAAATTCGGGCATAACACTTCCAACTCTCTTAATACTTTGATTCCATCTTCAAAAGTGGACCCTTTTCCTTCTGATGATCATTCAATATTTCACGATGATTGGGGATCATTAGATTTTACATCCACTTTCAATGGGGAGTATAAAATCTTGCCATAGAAGCCTATAGAGTCAAGGATTGTTCCAACACAATCTTATGATTTCTCTTCTCATATTGCAAATAATGATCACAATGTGGCTTCCTCTTTGAATACATGTTTTGATTGTGGTTCATTAGATTATAGAACCTCCTTTATCTAGGCGAAGGTAAAATCTCATAATCTAAATCTAAGGAGTATTTTATTTTATTTTCTCAATCTTGTTCTACATCAAAAATATTGTCCCATGATGGTGATGGTGAGTCTTTAGCTTTTGTCCCTTTTGTGCTAGTAATGTCTATCCTTGGCATTTCAACACCTAAAAAAGATTTGCATTCTTGTAAAAGAATCAATTCTTCTCATAATCATTTATACAAGACTCCTCCATCTGAGTTGGAAAGGTTTTGTGGGCTTGGATTTAAAATTCTTTCTAAAAGTGGATGTAATGAAAAAATGAAACAAATATTTAAGAATCATGTCAATTCTACACCACACCTTGTAAAAAGAGGTTTAAGGTTCCAACCTTCTCCTTCATATACATCTCATTCTCCACCATCTACTATATTTATAACATCTTGTGGTAAGCAAGCTAACATTTTTTCACAAGAGAAATGATTATCTCCTACTACTTATCCTTTAACAGAGAAAGAGAATATTTTGTCAAGGCTTCTAAAAGTACATTGATTAGTCTTCCTCCTCCAATGTGTAATAAATTTTATGAAAATAACTCTTTTTGTACATATCATCAAGTGCATGTTCATTCTACCAATGAATGCTAGGCCTTGAGAAATAAAATACAACTTATTGATTGTGATGCTCTTCCATGTGTTCATGCACCTATTAATTCTAAATAATGATCTCTCGTCTGTGGTGTTGCTCCTCACTATATGGCATTTGTATCTCCATATGTTTGATCATTTCCATTAATTGTGGTACAATATTAGGTGTAACAATATTTCTTTATATGGTAGCAAAATGATAGTATCTTGCATGGTTGTCTTTGTCTTTACATGTGAATACAAGGACAACTAGTTTTGGGAGCTATGTATTCTTTTCAAGGATCCTCTCTTCCCCTTATTTTCCTTAAAATATCAATATAGCAAGTATGTTGACATTTTAAGGGGAGGCATATCATCTTATCCATTTCATTGGAATCTTGTGAGTTTTTACTTATTGATATACCCCTTTGGTGGTGGTGTTTTTTATAACGCTCCCTAAGGCATGCTTACCAATTCATTCTCTATGATGTTAAGGATTTGTTTCTCCCCCGCGATGTTAAAATTTTATGCACTCCTTCAAGTGTGATTTTCATAGATATAGAATAACACAACTCGTTGATCCTATGAGAGAACTATCATGTCTAACACATTCGATGGATGGAATTTTCTATTTGAGATAAATTTATGACCGAGGTCTATTACTTTACCGACTCAAATCCTTTTTAGTGTACTAACATTTTGTTTATTTGTTATGGTGTTTTTATTGTTTTTAATATGTTTTCTATGTGTCTACTTTATGTCTTTAGCATGTTTTCCTTTTTCCTTTTACATTTCTACTTCATGTATTGTATTGTGTTTGCATTATGTTTTTTTTGTATTATGTTTTCATCGTGTATTCTCCATGTTTGTCATGTTGCATTGCATCTCATGTTGTGTGTTCATTTATCCTTATATTGTTGTTCCATATGATCTTGAACCTAGGGGCCATTGCATCCTCTAGATCGATGTCATCCTATCTCCTCAATATTCAAATAATTGAACCCTTCTTGGCTTATCCTTACTTTAGTGAGCATGAGCATAATTTCATACTCTCACTAAAGTGAGGGCTAAATGTAGCATCATAAATTGTCACCCTTGAAAGTTTCACACTAGGTTTAGATCTCCCTCATATTCTTGGACCTAATTGTGCATTTAATTTTCTCATTTTGTAATAATATTCAAAAAATTAGAAGTAAAATTAGAAATAAAAATTTAATATTCATTTACTGATTTTTAAGGCCCTAAAATAATAGATCTAGACTAGGGTGTCTAGTGTCCTTGCCTAGCTTTTTTTGGCTCAATTTAAAGTATGCCAATGTTGACATTAGCATTTAGAGATTTAAATTTATTTGTAATCTATCGATATTTGATTTTTGAGAAATTAGAAGAAATGGATATAAATACAAGTTTAAAAAAAAAATGAAATACTAATGAAGGCTAGAAAATCTATTGAGCAAATTCAGCATCCTAAAAGCAGTCAGGCAATTCAAGGGTAGGATTAACAAAATTATCACAACACCTTCATCAATTAAGATCATGTTTTCATGTTGTTAGAGATGAGAAGAAATAAGCAAGAATAATCTAAGAACTATGTATCATACAATCATGGAGAAGTAATGAGTTATCCTCTACATGCTATCTACAAAAAGCTATTACATTTTGTGAACTAACCTTTGGTAGGTATGTCAAGCAATCAAGGCATCCATCAATCAACATTTGTGGCAACTTCTGGTGTGGCATCACTTCATCAAGGAATTCATACCAAGGTAACATTATAATTTACCATTTTGTTTCAATCAATTATTATTGTTTTGGCCTTTTCCCAACCTAGGCTATGCCTTCTTGATCATCATCAATTGTTGTATGTGGAGGTAGGAATACCAAAATTGGGTTTGACTTAGGCAAGCCCCTATACAACACAACCTTTCTCCCTCTTTCATGTGTGTAGGTCAGATCTAGAGGTTTCGCCAGTTAACAGTCACAAGAAACATAGAGCAAACTATAACCTATAGTTCAAATTTCTCAGATCTAAAAAAGAAGCATCTCAATCTAGGGCTCCCAGTGACCCTATCCTTGCAATTCAGCCTTAGCTTTCAGTCACAAGTTCCTCTTTGTCACCGTTTATTCTAGATCTAGATTTATTTTGTTAGTTTTTATTTTCTTTTGTGTGGTAAAATTCATTTTTAGATCTAGGATTATATGCCAAATAGGCTTGTTGAAAACACACATAAAATTTATATTCCTCACAACTCAAAAGGACACAAATCCTAGGATATTGGCTCTCCCTTCTGGAAGTAAGATAATCATAAAATCCCAGTTGGTTTGTATTCAAATGTAGAGGGCGGGTGAAAAGAAGTTAATCCTAGTCAATCTAGTTGGATCTAGGATCACCTTTCCTACTCTATAGTATCTATGTTTATATGTATACACACACATACAAAATTATTGCATTTACATCTAATATACACATACTCTCTATTACAAACATCAAATTGAAACCTAAAATTAAAACCTGAACTTAAGCTCTAAAATCTAAACACTAATTTTTTGAATGAAAATTCTAATCAAACCTAGTGCAAACAAATTTAGGGTTTAGTACTTTTATTTTAGGGTTTATGGTTTATAGTTTCAAATTTAGGGTTAGATTCAAGTTTAGGGATTAAACTCAAGTTTAGAGATTGGATTTTAGGAAGTAAAAAAAAAAGAAATACTAGATTTATTCATAAATAGACAAATTGTAAAAGATTTATATAAACAAGTAAATGATAAATGATAACTGGTAAATGTGTGTAGCTTTTATCATTAGAAATATAGAACCGTTGGTAGTCTACAAGAGGTGCAAAGAAGACCATCAATAGTTTAGAAGAGGTGTGAAGAAGACCATCGATAATAAAAAATGAGCAATCCAAACCATTTGCAATCCTCAAACTTTGTTCAAAGGCTCTCACTATCACTTCTCCATACTTTATTTGTTCTATGTACTTCAAACTTTTGAATAAACAAAAGACATTTCACTTTTATTTTTTAAAAAGACTAAACAAATACATTCATTTGAAGGTGTCTTCAAATGAAGACATTTTATATTCGAAAAATGTGATAAAAACTACCATCATTCAAAGATACCTTCCATCGAAGGTGTTTTCTTCAAATGAAAGTTTTGACAATATAACATTTGCTTGAAGTCCCTTGCATTCAAAGATTTCAACTTGATTCAAAGGCTTTTGAGGTTTTCCTTAAGTGGGGATTAATTTGGCCCCTCCCACTAGTGGTATAAACTATTGTGGGATGAACCATTTGTAGGAACTGTTTTTGATCCCTAGATCTATTAATCATTAGCTTGGATTAGATTTCTTGATACAAATTTAACTTAGGTCACTTACATGTGTGTAAAATTAAATCTCAAAATTCAAAGTAAAACTTGTTGACTTCTTTGTACTTGCCATTATTAACCAACTTAGCATATGTTTGTATTAATTTGTGTGCTTTGTTGTTGTACTTAAGGGCATATCCTAGTGCTTTTGCACATCAGAAGAGAATCATAAAAGAACATTATCATAGAGAATTCACACATACACCCATAGCAATAGTAGCATAGCTTACATCACTTTAGGAGTCCTTGCATGCTTGTTTATTGTCTTCAATCACTGATCAGTCTACCCAGGAAGCTTGACCAAAAGAGAACAACTCCTTGCCTAACAATTTCCCAAATGTTTTTTTCTCAAATCTATCTCATTTCAAACACAAGTACAAATCAAGGTACACCTATAACATTTACCAACTTCAAATCTAGATCTATGACTTTAGTTTAGATTCATGCACTAATTCATCACTTCTAAAAAAAATGTGGATATTGTCAACTAAAAAATGCAAGATTATGTCATGCTCGCACTTAGATCACTTGATGTCATTTATATCAAAGTCAAATATTTCTAAGATTTCAATAATTTGAAATTTTCCTTTAACTCCTTTAACACAAGTGAACTATACCAATACCAAAATTATCTTATCTTACCCATATAGTCTTATGCAACTTTTTCCTTTGCACGTGGGGACACTTCTCTCTCCAACGGGGTAAAATCTTGACCGTAGACTTTTATTTTGGCTTCATAAAATTTCCTAAAAAATTAGGTATCCCTTGATAATTTTTCTTCAAAACTTACGTAGTCCCATTAAGTATAGGCGACTGCTTTCGAAATATGCATCAATATATTCAACTCTTGTCTAAAATTTGGCCTGTTCTTTATTGTGGAAGAAAATTTAGACTTATGCGACTACCTAACTCGAGCCAAACTATACTATATAAAAAAAATTAAAATATAAATATAATAATATTTTATCCAATAAGAATCCCATATATATCCTCAAGATATGTATAAGACTAAATATCGGTTATCATCTTTCTTATTAGACTAAGGTTCATTCCTACAAACTAGAGATGATATTGAAGATTTTAGGAAGGATAAATATATTTTGGGATGTCTATTTGTCAAAAATCAATAGAATGTTATTTTCAATATTCTAGTTAATATTTTTTTTTCATCATTTAGATGGGAAATAAATCTTATTAGGTATGAGGTTACATTAATGTTAAACATGATATTATTATATATATATATAAATAGATATTTAGTCATGTTTACAAGTTATAATGTTCATCATCAGTAGTGGGATAGTGTGATGGTTAAGTTGTGGTGTTGGTGTTCTTGTCATCAAGGTTCAAACCCCATCGGGTGTTATTGTTTATATTGGGGATGACGTTCCCCATCTATGACCTCACCGGTTCATAGCTTTGGGTCAAAAGTGTTTACCCTTTAAGACAAAATCTAATGTTCATTAGAGAACATAATTTATAAGGCTTTAAGTTGTAATCTTATTTTTTAAATTCCTTGTATAGTTTCATAGCTACAAAGTATGTCCAAGAAAACTTGATTGATTTTTAGCGTAGACAAATTATATCACAAATTACTCAATTGCAAAAAGTCAAAGATTATCCTCTATGTTCAATGCAAATGCAAAGAATCATTCAATTCATGGGAGGATAGGTCTTGATTATTTCATGTTGTATATTCTCTCCTATGGCCCATTTTAACATTTATCAAGAAAAGCCATGTACAAAACTAAGGAAAACATTTAATATTTTACCCCTGACACTTTACACCCCACAAAATAAGGCTAGGAAAATGGCACCTTGTGCGACTTTGTCAACCTATTTTGCCTCCAATTTTTAATATGTCGGAGTTGGCATTTTATTAATTGAATTTCAAATGTCAAATATTGGCTATCGAGATTTAATTAAATTGGGAAATTAGATTAATTACCTATAAATGCCTAGTCATTTCACCATTAGAAAACTAAGTGGCAATTATTGGAAATATTGGTGATCAAGAAATTGTTAGCAAGTCAAGAGCAGATTTATTGCAACATTTCAACATTGAAGCATCATGTCAAGTTTTATGTGAGTTTGTTCATGTTTATGCTATCATTTTATTTGTGACGACTAACACTTGTAGGTCTTCAAAGCAATCCAAGCCAAATTACAATCAAGCCTTGAGGAGATGTGCATGAATCAAATCCTTCAAGGAAATTAGATCTGAGTGGTGAGTTGCATTTCGTTGTTGATTCATCATTTGTTTATCATTTAGCCTCTATCCCTCAAAAGGATAAGCTCTCATTTATCAATTTTTCCATTATGGAGGTGGAAACACCAACATAGGGTTTGATTGAGGCAAGCCCCTATATGGCACAAACCTTTCTCGCTCTTTGAATGTGTAGGTTTCATATTTGAAGAAGATTGGAGGAATATTGAGGACTGTTTTCTCATTGTTGCATTCAAACCCTACAATTTGACAAGATACATAAACTCGGTTATCTCAACATCCAACAAAGATCTGACAATGGGGTCCTGAAAGAAGAAGCCTTTGATTAGACTCTCAAGGACTCTGGAGACAAATTTCAAATTGAGTTAAACTCAGACATAGGCACCTTGGGCGACTTAGTCCTATAGATTCAACTCCAAATTTATAAGACAAGTGCACATAAGTCTACTAAGTCTGTTTTTGAACATCAAATTCATCTATGACTTTCCATATTTGTTATTTTTATATCAGAGTAGGGAATTTTCATCATTAGTTAGTTGCATCATTGCATCTTATCAAAAATCAATTTTCCAAGGCATTAAAGCATCAAATGTGAGGATCCTTTACTCACCTTCAAGGTTGGAATTCAATCTAATCTCCTTTTCGATTTGCATCCTAATGTTCTTTGAAAAAATATTGATGTTAGTAATCTATGCATTAGACCTAGGATCCCTTTTTCAGCTAAATAGCTATATAGCACATGGATCTCTATTATTTACAATCTTCATGACTGCTTCTCATTTTATGTAATCTTTTGTTTTGATCAATACAAAAAATATCTTAATTTCAATTCATTTTAAATGTAAATTTTACTTTTTACAATAAACCATTTTATTTTACCTTCCAAAATTCTTTTACACTATGTTCTAAGTAAAATAAATATTTTATTACCTATAATATAGATTATTTAAATCAAAAAATAAATTAAAATAATGTGTAATCATATAATTGTTTCAAATGTATTTAAACATAAATTTATCTCATGAGTATTATCTATTATTTTATTTACTAAAGTGTATAGTCGTTTACTATTCTATTTATTAAATTATATTATTACTTCATTTAAAAATTTATTCACTATAATTAAATAAAAATTAACCATGCACACAAGTATAAAATATAATATTAATATTATATTTTTAATATTTTAGAATGTTGGCTATTTAATAGTTTTTTAAACATGTTCTACCATTACATTCCACCACTTGCTATTATTGTAGGTTATATCTCTTGGTGTAATGTTTTTAAAATGTGAATACAATAGATCTATATTTTTAAGCTCCATAAATTGGATAGAGTTTAGGAAATAAGTATCAAGCAATTCTAGAATTGAAATAACTACAACAATAATATTTGACCCCAAAAAGAAACAACTTATTACAAAACCTTAAAGTTATAATATCATAACATCATTAAAAAACTAAGCAACTAAAACTATAAAGCTAAGATTTAGAAGAGGGTCTCGATTATTCAAGTTATCTTAACCTTCATTGGGAAAGTCTATTCCCTCATCAAGCAGCTCCCAACTAGTGAGACTTTGATCTTTATCCTCCTATTTGTGATGTTATGAATCAAGCACATTTGTTAGAGATTGAGTATCATTTTGATGTGGTGAGATGACAAGAGCAAAGCAAGTAAAATTATCTTGACCATGAAGAGGGGCACACCCACATCATTAAGAATTCATAGAAGATTATTGGTTCATCTATGGTGGTGGTGTCCAACTATGGTGTTTCCATGTTAACACAAGAGAGGACCATCTATAGAATATCTAAGAGTAGCACCAATAATTATTTGATCATCCATTTCACTAATCCTAGTGGAGGGACATGGTACAAGAAGGTGAGGAAAAGGGAACATGATCTATAGTACATAAGGAATTACCCTAATGGTCCAATAAATTTTATAGGTATAACACCACTAGGGCCACTTTAATAACCTACACTTGTATTTGCATGAGCATAGTTTATATCACAAAAGATTGTGTAAATAAAAAAATCATGTCAACCTAATTATGAATAAAAATAGATACAGGTTTATCCTTATGAATGGTAAATAGAAAATTTATTCTAAAATCATGCCAAAGCTAAAAAAATTTAATCTAATCATATCCCTCAAAAGGATATTATTCCAAGTGAATGGATTTGGTCTAAAATATTTGAGGAAATTGTGAATCCAAGCCCAAGCACCCTATACACAAGTACAAAACCAAAATAAATGTTTTCTCATGTCAAAGTTTCCATAAAAAGGATATCTAGGGTTTTAATTGCCTAAATATATCAATAATTTACCAATAGGGAGGCCTTGATAAGATAAGGACTAGGTGAAATGAGAAATATTTCATTCAATAATAATTATCTAGATAGTTTGGAAATCTTCATTTCAAATGTGAGAGAGTATCTTAGAGACCATCTCATCTTCAAGTTTTGAATCATAGGATTTTTTTGTGAAATATAGTTACATCCTTTTTTGGATTATACTTTTGAAATGGGTATTTTCATACCACTTATACTATTTACACCAAGGCTTTACCAATCTCACAACAATTTTATGCATAGTTTGATAAGGAATTACCTCAATAAACACTTAAAATGACTATTAGTATTATTTAATATATATTTAGGCTTCTTTTGAGGATATGAGAGCTGAGAAGCAACAACTTTAAATTGTAGATTTTAAATATAGCTAATCCCTCTTTTAAAAAATTGAGAAAATACATTTAAGGAATCTTGACCAGTTGTTTTTCTTGGAAATTGTAGTAGACCACCATAGAGATATTTAGTTTATAGATAATTAATTATGGAACTCATTATCATTCCAAACAATCCAAGGCTTGATGGATTCCTAAGCCTTCCAAGTTCTTTTGGCCAAAAACAATTCCTTAATCTTATGACTAGAAAATGAAATCCCAAGCCTTTATAGGTTGATCCACCATAGGAAGATATAAAAATGTGTAGTTCCTTAATATGAATTTCTAGGATTCATTACTTTTAGTTATTTTAATAGTCCACTTTACCTAGAGCACAATTTATTATCTCTAAACATCAATTAATTCCAACATTTATAGTCTCTAGCAAGACAACATAGGTCCCATGCCACTTCACAAAATAACTTTTTATGGTCAGATTTGGTCCAAATAAAATCATGTATTATTTTCTCCAATTTTTTTATAAGATTCCTTAGAAGTTACCAAAAACAAGGAGTAATAGGAATGTATGACCACTAGAGCCTATGAATAAATTTGGAATTACCATGCAAGTAAAGTGGATTGAAAATCCAACAACCCAATTTATTCTCAACTCTATCCACCACAAATTATCAAAGTGTTGATGGATTATCTTGAAATGCAAAGGGAATACCATAAAATTTGAAAATATACCCTTAGTAAATTCACTCACACCTAATAGATTCTTTAAGAAGTGAGAATCAAGCTAGGATATGATGTCGATTGTAGATAAAATGCACCTCCAATCAACAAATGATTGAAGATCAAAATAGTAGAGTGGAGATAGAATCTGAAAAGCAATAAAATAGAGACAATGCAAGATAATTTGAGAATACTCTCATGGAGCTATCACAAAACTAGTGAAGGTGAGAGTAGTGTGTTGTATATATAGAAAAAATAGGGCATATACATCCAAGAGGTGCATTAACTCCTACTACCTATAAAATTTGGGAGGTTTTACCTACTTGGTAAATGAAAAAGCATGTGGCATAACCTCCTTAGGTGAAGATAAAAGAGAGGTTATGAGAGGTGGCACATAAAGCCAAAAGAGGGTGAGAAACCCAACTACCCCATAACCTACTTAGATAAGGAAAAAATAGTGGTAATGAGAGGTGGCACAACAAGCCAAAAGAGGTTGTATAACTCAACTACCCATGTGTGGGAGAGAGTGACACATGTGTCTGATGTATTTTTACACGTGTCCTCATATTAACCATACTTAATAAACCTAAGAAAGCTTAAGTAACATGTGTAGGAAAAAGAAATACCCATTACATTAGGAAAATAAAAAACCTACACGAACACCCCCCCTTAAGTGTATCTTAGATGGGTGAAAAGATGGTTCTTGAAAAATGAAGCCTAATGAGGTACCTAAATAGAGAGAAAATAACCCCCTCAAAGTAGAGAGAGATAAAATAAAGGACTAAAAATCCCCTCCTAAAGTAGACACCTGGTGCACACCCAACAAAGCTCACAAATGAAGGAACTTCCTTTTGTTGAAGGGTTTGGTGAAGATGTCTACATTTTGCTCCACTATAGAGCAATACTTAAGATCAATGATTCCTTTATGAATAATCTCCCGAATATAGTGCATATATATCTAAATATGTTTCATCCTCTGATGATGAACTAGATTCTTTGAGATTTGTATGGCACTTTGATTATCACAAAAGATGATTGTAGGATTTCATAATGGAATTTCAAACTTAATGAGAATATTTTTAATCCAAATAGCCTCAATGGTGGCAATAACTGCCCCTCAATACTCAGCTTCTATCGATAAAATATCAATTGCAGACTACTTCTTGCTTAACCAATAGATTGGAATAGAACCAAGTGAGAAGCAATACTCTAAAGTAGACTTACAATCCTGATAATTTCCTACCCAATTTGAATCTATGTGTCCCACCAATTCAATATCCACACCCATCTCACACTAGATCTCATAATTGTAATTACCTTGAATATAATGGAGGATCCACTTCACTGCTTTACAATGCAACTCATGTGGCTCCTGCATGAATTGAGATACCATTCCTACAACATATGAAATTTTGGGTCTTGTATGAGTCAAGTAAATAATACTCCCAACAAGTTGTTAGTATAGAGTTCCATCAACTAAGGGTGAAGAAAACTTAGCCTCAAGTTTGACCCCTGACAAAGATGGAGTCAATGTAGGCTTACAATCACCCATGTGAAATCTAGAGAGTATATCAAGTGCATACTTTGGTTAGCCTAGGAAGATACCATAAGATGATAGAGTGATCTCAATCCCCAAGAAGTAATGAAAAATACCCAAGTTTGACATCACAAATCTATCATGAAAAGCAATTTTCACTACTTTGATGATGGATGAGTGATTCCTTGTGATCAACAAGTCATCCAAATAGAGAAACAATAATGTGAGAGTGTCATCCTATTATAGAATATATACATTTTAGATCAAAATGAAATTAAGTGAACCAAACTATCAGAAGGAAGGAGTCCATCTTGGCATACCAAGCTCGAGGAGCATGTTTAATGTCATAGAGAGACTTTTGAAGATGACAAACAAGTGAAGGATCATGAATGAACTCCTATGGTTGCTCAATGTATATTTCTTCCTGAAGGTCACCGTGAAGAAAAGCACTCTTCACATCCATCTAATAAAATTATCAACAATGAGTTGTAGCTATAGCAAGAATAAGTTGAATGGAATTCATTTTGGAAACTAGCACAAAAGTCTCAGAGTAGTCAATCCATGTAACTTGGGAGAATCCTTTTGCAACAAAGTGATCCTTATGCTTATCAATTGATCCATTTGTCGTAATTTTTGTTCAATAGATCAAATTTCATCAAACAAGTTTTCTTCCCTTAAGAAGGGGGACTAGATCTCATCTATGATTCCTTTCCAATGAATTGAACTCTTCCTGCATAGAAACATCCCACTGGGGGATACCCAAAGCTTCCTAAAATGTTTATAGATCAGAAGTTGAAGCAATGAATAGATGTGGAGCATGTTGAAACTGTGACCTTTTTCTTCTTGTGTCTGATGGATCACCAACCTAATCACCTACTAACTCTAATGTTTTTCAAGCCCAAAGATGTGTTGAGGCTAGAGAATCTAGAGGAGAATCATCAACCTATGAATGATGAGTAGGAGAGGAATGTGAATCCTCATCATCATTGTCACCATATGAAGTGGAGGAAGAAGATTCTTCATCAATATTAGGATGATTTAGATCCTCCAAAGAGCTATCATCATGATGAAATGTCTCCAATGTGATGGTGGATGGAGAAGTGGTAGGAGAAGAACTAGGTCTCTCCTCAAAATGAACACTCCTCTCAATGAACAACGTATGAGTGGTAGGATGGAGAAGCCTATAACCTTGTACATCATCTGGGTACCCAATAAACATTCAAGGATTTCTCTGTAGATCCATAGCCTTGTGTTTCTCTATTGGAATGTGGGACCATGCAAGAGAACCAAACACTCGAAAGTGATTAATTGTGGGTTTTGACCAATCCAATCTTGAAAAGGAGTTTCCCCCTTTACAACTTTGTGAGGAACTCAGTTTTGGATTTAACACACATAGTTAATGGCCTCTACTCAGTATGGAGGTGTTAAATACTTGGAGTGAATCATACAATTTGTCATCTCTTTCAAGGAACTGTTCTTGCATTCTACAACACCATTCTACTAAGGACTATATGGAACTATGTGTTTCATGTTGATTCCTTCTGAAGCTATTCAAACTGATTGTTAATGTATTCACCCTGATTATTTATATGTAAATTCTTGATGAACTTACCAAATTGTTTGTCTATAAAAGCTTTGAAATAATAAAATTTCCCAAAGACCTCAAGATTTAGTTTGAGAAAGTAAACCCAATTGTATCTAGAAAATTCATCAGTAAATGTCAAGACATATCTAGCCTTGCTAAAAGATGGTTGTGGAAATGGAGATGCCAAGTCAAAGTGTACCAACTCCAATAGATGTGTAGCTCTTCATTCTTTTTCTTTATCATATTTCTCCTTGAGTTGCTTACTAAGAATGCATCCCTAGAAAACTCCCTTAGAAAATCAAATAGAAGGAAAACCTCAAAGCATATCATGTTGACTGAGTTGCTACAAGTAACGGTAGTTTTGGTGGCCAAACTATTGATGCCACAAACAACTCACCTCATTTACATGAGTGAGTAAGAATTTCAAAGGAGAGTTGGGAACAAAGTGAGAACATTGGTATAGTCTTGATTGATGATCTATTTTTCCCACAACAACTATATATACCCATTATGCATTTCATCGATTACCACTATATTTGGTGTGAACTCAACTCACTTGTTGAAATTGATGTGAGTGATATGATAAAAAGGGACCCAGATGGCATCTCAAAAGGATAAAAAGGCTAAAAAATGGATAGAGAAGAAAAAATGATGATGGACATAAGAGAAATGAAAGAAAACAAAGTGAGGACAAATACATGCAAGCAAAAAATATGATTAGGTGGATAAATAAATAGTAACTAGGGGATAAATTACTTTAATTTTTATCTTAGTGAATAGTGAATTGGTGAGGAGAGAAAAATAGGAGTGGAGCAAAGATGGCCAATATGCCAAATGCAAAACACTAAACAGATTGGGTGAGGGGTCATTAGGTATGCAAGTCAAAACTTTGGTTGGGATAGGTATGGTGAATGCACTTGACAAATATATAATGTGTTGGTAAAAGAGTGAATATGCTGATAAAAGAAAGAATGCACTCTAGTTTTGGGTGAATCCACCAAAATGGAAAATTCAAAAAGGAAAAGGCAAAAGAAATATTTATTGGATTGACTCCACAAAGGGTAGAAAAGTGAATTAATATACTTGAAAAGGGTTAGAAGAAAATGTAAATACTGATGGAGTGGTTTGGATGTGTAGGTGAGGATACTAACCTATCAATAACCCTCCGACACTCAATAAAAATTTAAAAAAATGACAAGAATACTTCATATATTTCAAGGTATCAACCACCCCTAATTTGTGGTTGGAAAGAGAGTTACAATCAAGTTTATATATTTTTATTGAATTTATATAGATTCATTCTACTCATTATGTTTAGTTTCACTACTTACACATATATACACATGTATTATGTTTGTTTATATGTATGCATGCACACAAAAAAACAAAATTGTTATGTTTACATCTAATATAAACCTACTCTCTATTGTTACAATCATCAAATATATAGATTGGCTGAAGAAAGCTACAATCAAGTAAATATATTTTGTATTGAATATAAATTTACTACTCATTGTATTTAAATTCTCTTAGACACACACATACACACATGTGTGTACACAAATTTGTTATATTTACATCTAGAATATAAACCTAGACTCTTTATTGTTACAAGTTTAAAAAATATATAGACTCAAAAAATCTTAAATATATTTTGTATTTAATTTATATAGATTTATGTTATTCACTATATTTATATTCACTACTCATTTATACACACAAACACAAAATTATTACAATCACATCCAACACAAACCTACTCTATATTGTTACAAACATTAAATATATAGATTGGTTCAAGAGGGTTACAATCAACTAAAAATATTTTTTATTAAATATGGATTCATTAGTTATGTATACACACATGTTGTCTATTTGTATGTATGTATGTATGTGTGTGTACATGTATACATACATATATATATATATATATATATATATATATATATATATATATATATATATATATATATATATATATATATACTCTCACTATATATCTTTCCATATATATGTATGTATGTATATATTATATACATGCATACATATGTATGGTTGTATTTATATAGATATGTATGAATGTATACACAAAATAAAAATTATTAAATTTTACATGTACAATATAAAACTACTATCTATTGTTACAAATTCATCAAATATAAAGATTGGAAAGAGAGTTGTATTCAAATTTAAATATATTTTAAATATTGAGTTTATATAGATTTATTTTAGTCACTATGGTTAGATTCACTAATCATACATGTATGTATGTATGTATGTATACACATAAACACACAAAATTGTTACATTTACATCCAAGATAATCCTACTCTTTATTGTTATAAATATCAAATAAAAACCTAAAATAAGAACCCTAAACCTAAAATCTAAATTCTAAACCCTAATTTCATAAATAAAAATTCTAATCAATTCTAATGAAACCAAAATTATGGTTTAGAGTATAACTTTGATTTTAGGGGTTAGAGTTTAAGGTTTCAAATTTAGGTTTTAGGTTCAAGTTTAGGGTTTAAATTCAAGTTTAGGGTTTGGATTCAAGAAGAAAAAAAGTATTAATACTAGATGTATCCATAAATGGATAAGTGCAAAATGCCATTTATCTCAAGCATGCAAATTAAAATGATAAATGTAATATAGCTTCTATCATTAGGGGCCATAATCATCACTTCGATCTAGAGAATTTTTGAGGCCATATCAATAATCTAGAATAGATGAAAAAAGTACAATCAACAATCAAAATGAAAGGAAAACTTAAGCCATTTTTAAATTATAGCTTTGTTCCAAAACCTCACCTTAAAAGCTTCTCTTAGAAGATTTATTCTATATAGCTTGGTTCCTAGAAGCTTCTAAAGCATAGACAAAAACGTCCCTCTCATTTTTAAAACATTCAGCAGAAGTACACATTTATTTGAGAGTGTTTTATTCAAAAATCTCAATGAAAACTCACCATGCTGCTCAAACCTTGCCTTTAATTTGAGTTTTTTGTTAATACAACCTTTGTTTGAAGTCCCATTCATTCAAAGAGTTTAACTTAATTCGGATGGTTTTTAGATTTTCCCTTATATGGGGGTTATTTTTCCCCTTCTTTGTCATTTTCCCTTTGTAAATCAAGCATTGAGGCCTAAGGCCATGGCCCAACATGTACCCATAAATTTTGGGATAGGGATCGAGGGTGCATATTGATGCACCTCAAGACAAAGGAATGTAAAGAAGGGTGAACACATACCAAGGCAAGAGGGATGGTGTAAATACTATAGCATGTGGAATACTGAGACAAATTATAGTGTGTGGAACAAAAATAAAATATGCATGTGACATGTAGGGTTTAATTTGGCCTTTGTCCCATTTTGGATCTTGGTAAACCTGCTAATCTTTTAGGAGGGTAGCATATAAATTAGGGAACTCTTCTATTGTAATCATCATGTCATGCTATGTATTTTTGGGAACTTTGTGTTCAATATTTTGTGGATAAAACCTCATAGGATATTGTGATCAATGAATGAAAACTCTTTGGTTCTTAAGGGAATTCTCACTCATAGAGTGCAGTGGAGCTTCAATTTTATAATATAATTATGTCTTTATATGAGTGAATCATTTGTTACATATTTTTAAGTGTTGTTTTTTTTTTTGTAATGACTATCATAATATTCCCTTGGTTGTAGAGATCTGGTCATAACCAATATTAATTTTTGTTTGATATTTGATTTATTTTGTGTAAGTTCATGTGTTGACTAGCTAGTTAGTCTATGTTATTTGAGTATGATTAATTGTTTTTGTTTTAAAAGAGTTGGGTTAAGACTATCATTCATGTTTCAAAGATGGTGAAGATGGTTGTTTGGTGCTAATTTTTTTTATTTAATTTTTTTGGAAAGGGATATTATAGTGGTATCAGAGTAATAGTCCTAAAAGCTTGTTGGGTTATTTTGTTGTATGCAACTAAATCAAAGAGACCTAAGATCTCTAGAAAGAGATAGGAAAAGGTTAGAGGAAACCACACAATAAGATATTAGAAGAATTAAAGGAAAAGGAAAAAATAAAATGGTTTATTAGGATGATAACTTCAAGGCTTTCCTAACCAATCAACATAAAACCAATCAAATAGTTGTGTAATTAATGTAGAAACTAACCAAACTAGCTAGCCACACCAAACCTACACAAAATAATGGCGTAGAAGAAAATAATTCAAAATATGACAAGGCTTTAATTGAACTACGCCAAAATATCTTCAAAGCCAAATTTCTAGAAATATGAGACATATAACCCTAGAAGGAAGAATAAGAAAATGAAGTGGTGATGCATCATGCCAAATGCAATTCCCTAGACCATGTTTTCAATTGGGACATGTCTTTTACATAATATTATGAGTTTCAAAGAAATAGACAAGGGAGAATAAGATATGAGGAGAAACCCTAGAGGGACATTCAAAATGGCTTGAGGAAGATCAATATACCCTCATATGATGAATCAAGCAGTTGTTTAGCTAGGGCTTGGTTGTAGAAGTTGGATACATATCTCTCCTTGAACCCTGTATTTGAAGAAACCATTAAGTTTTCACTTTACACCTAAAGGGTCTGGCCCATGAATATTGGTACCATGGCATGACAACCTAAGGACATACATCAATCATGCCCCTAGAATATTTTAGTCAAATATTGATGGAGAAGTTTGACAAGAAGGATATGGAGATTTACTTCAAGGAGCTAGAAAAATTAAGGAAAGAGGGTAAAATTGAGCACTATGTGGTATAATTCTAAAGGATATCAATGATGGTTCCATATGTGATAGAAAGGGGACTCATATTTCTTTTTTACAAGGCCTCTCTAAATCACTCAAGATTTTGCTAAGGAAATTTTATTCGAATCTTTTGTAAGAAGCCATCAAAAGATATTTGGGTTTGGAGGACTCAATGACCAAAATAAACTACTACTCCAAGTGCACCACCAATGTTGTCATAGAAGCCTCCCTTTAAGAGTGTCCCTCAATCCACAGCATTACCCCCAAAATGAGCAATATGGATGAGATGAAGAATGAACTCATGAGGAATAAGTTGTGTTTTTCTTGTAGATATTCATGGATTCTTGGTTACAAATTCTTGGTTAAAGGACAACTACACTACATAAAAGTAGTGTTATATAAATATTTAGAGCTAGAAGATGAACTAGAGGTATTTGAAGACTTTGTCAATCATATTGTTAAAGAACATGAAACCAAAATGGAAAGTAAAATTGCTTCTCTCTCCATATCTCTAAAGGTATTTCACCTTAAAGGTTTGTGGGGGTTCATAGGACCAAAAATGACTATTCTCATTGATAGTGGGGCCACTCACAACTTTATCAACAAAGGTTTGGTGATGAAGAGAGGATTGAATGAAAAATAATTTGATGTTTTCAATGTTGTAGTAGTTGATGGATCCACCAATCTATGCAACCAAGTAATCAAGCAACTCAATATCATGCTAGGAGACCATAACATATGTGATAAATTTTATGTGACTAGTTTTAGAGAAACTAATATATTTTTGGGAGTATAATGGTTATACTCTCTAGGAGAGTATTAATAGAACTACCAAACAATAGAACTTAAGTTCATCATAGATAGAATGAATATTTTCCTTAGAGGGATCTCAAACGAATCTCCACAAGTGGTGACATCCAAGAGGATGGAGATAATATTCGGCAAAGGCCAAGTAACATGGGTAAAAAATTGTTTGATTCTTCCCACAAAGTTCCTATCAAGAAAAAGAGGTATTCACCATATTGATTTTTAGAAAATTCTAGACAAGCATTGTGTAGTCTTTAGTCGCCTACCTTTGGGGCTACCACTGGACAAAGGGTTTCAACATACTATAAAGAAGAAGGGGCTAAAATTGTTACAAATACACCATACCATCATCCAAGAGGGTATACAAAGGAGATAGAGAATGCTATCAAAGAAATCCTTGACATTGGATTCATAAGACCTATTTTCAATCCATTTGCATGCCCAATAGTTCTTACAAAGAAAAAGGATGGAACTATGAGGATGTATATTTACTATAGATCCTTAAACAATAAGACCATCAATAATAGATATCATATTCAAAGGATAGATTAACTCCTAGATGAATTACATGGAGCTATTTACTTCTCCAAGATTGTCCCGGTATCATGATATGATCAAATCCATATGAGCTACAAAGATGTGGAGAAGATAATCTTTTAGCATCATTATGGATATTTTGAGTTTTTGGTCATACCTTTTAGACTCACCAAAGCTCCAAATACATTCTAATCATGCACAAACTAGGTATCTAGTAAGTAGCTTGGAGAATTTGTCTTATTTTCTCTGATGACATATTGATCTACAACATGACTTGGAAGGAACACTTGGAACACCTAGAAACGGTGTTGGGAATCTTGGAGAATAAATCCTTCTATGCTAAGTTGTTTAAATGTGAGTTTGGATTATCTAAGATTTTGTCACATCTAAATTTTTTGCTTACATTTAATAATGTTAAGTTATTTAAAATAATTGGAAAATAAAATTTATCAATTTTTTACTTTTGATAAATTTAAGATTTCAACGACATTTGAAAATGTTTATCCATGTAAACTTTATGATTGAATAAAGAGGATGAATGTTATTATGAATTAATAAAATCATTTCATTTTGAGCATCGGTTAAATGTTATTGATGAAAATTTGCAAGTGCAAGTGTGTGTGAGTGCAGGAGTGGGTTGAGGAATGAGAACATGGTTGAGGTAGGAGTATTTAGTAGGATGATGATTGGTAAGCATGTTGGAATTTGGAGCACGCATACCACTGAAAATCATAGTATCTGCATTGAAAATTTGCAATTGGTAGGTATCTCTTTTATGTCAATGTGTTGATGATTAAATAGCTAAACTAATGAAAAATGAATTATTAGTTCATTTTCTTTACCTCATCTATTTGATGCTATTTACATTCCAAAAAGAAAAAGAAGATAATAGTGTAAGGAATATATAAGTATATATATGTATAATATATATATACATATATTAATTAAAATTGCTCATGAGTCATTAAGAGAACGATTTAATCTAAATTATTTTTAAAATAATTTGTAAGAGAATTTCTTGTAAAACAAATAAACATTATGAAGATATAAGAAAATGAGAACTAATAAACACGATATTTGCAAGAAATAATAATAATGGTAATAACCATTAAGAGAGAATTCAATTTGTTTTGGGAAAACTTATTATTTTAAATAGTTAAATGCATTTAAACCATGATAAGAAATTATTAATTGCTTTAGTTTTGAAATTTAAAAATAATGGAATTTAAACAAGTAGAGGGTCAACCATAACCTTTGAAATAGACTTTAATCTGAAAAGATAGGGGACAACTAATAAAAGATGTATGTTCCTAAATTAGAAGGAAACATATCCTCATTGAATGTGAAGGAAAATCACGTTGAAGGGGAGATAACACTGCAAACATCTAAATTTGACCACCCCCATATGGTTAAATTCACCTCTTTTATTCCTCTATCATGTGTCCCTCATCCGCATTAATTGGATAATCTATTATTTGATTAATATTACCTTGCAACCTAATGTATCTAAGGTATTTAATAAATTAATTAAATACCTTATCCCCTTTCCTCTCTAAATTAAATAAATACCCCAAATTATTTAATTTAGTCACTTTGGCCTTTATGAATTAAATCAATTTTTAATTCAAATTCTTCTCTCTCCAAATGTCACATCCTCCATAATTCTCTCTAATCCAAGTTAACTTAATTAATCTGTGATTGGGATGTGCACACCCCTAATCACCATTAGGGTCACATCCTCCATAACCCCCCCTCTTGCCTCTAATCCACCATTAATCTTCCTAATCCCATGTTTGCAAAACCCTAAACACTTAATTAGGTCAACCTAATCTCCATGCCATTTATGGCATATGTCCTTAGTTAATTGCATTAAAGAATTTCTCCTTTTGGAGAAGGAAACCCCTTCCCTATGTGAATTATAAATTCACATTTATTTCTTCAATTCATTTCTAGGAATTTAAAATTCCTTCTCTCACCCCCATGTGGATATTTGAGGAATTTTTAATTCCTCATATGTCCTTTCACCCACATGTGGACAAGGACCTCCTTTATGAGGAGATCTTGTCCAAATCCCAAGGTACTATGAAGTACGTCCATGTCATGGCCACATCATCGCCTGTTTCCATCTCACCTACCACATGTCAAGATGTGAGGGCTTGTGAGTTCTCAACTCACCCTAGCCCTTGATCTTGTCCATATTGGCTTAATATGGGCCCTTCATTCATTTAGAGGCAATTCCCCTAAAATGGTGGAATTTTCCCTCATTTCCAACCATCCACTTTAGCATTCAAGCACACACCCAAGCATCCAAGCTTCCACCATTGTTGCAGCACCATTTGACCTCACATCTTGCACCCATTGCAATATCCACATCCACCATTGCATTCCTCATCATCTCAAGATAATTTAGAGATAGATATCAAGCTATTTTGCCAAGAAAGGAGCACACAAATCAAGCAATCAAAGGGCCAACCAAACCAAAAAATCAAACAAGGTAAAAGGTTCCATTTTATTGTGTTTTGTTTGAATTCATCTTAGGCCTAATCTTGAGTGTTCATGTTTTTCTTTGTTGCAGTAGTTTACTTTTTTTTTTTGCATCCTAGGTTAAAATTCACTTGCACACATTTCTCGCATGCACGATGGGACCTAGGTCATAGGTCTACTTTACTATTTGTTGTTGTTTTAAATTTTGTAGGTTCAAACTTTTTGCACATAGGAGAAAATCCACCTCGAGGGGAGAATTTTTTAGTT